>OU015534.1:2317742-2497742 GCA_907165065.1 Caprimulgus europaeus
TATTTTTAAAACATGTCTTCTTCTTGATGCACCAGTGCCAAACTTGTTCACAAATTGGCAAGTAATGCACAAATTCCTAGGGGGGTGTTATCAAGAAGATAGAACTAAGCTCTTCAACCTGGTGCATGGTCAGAAGACAAGAGACAACAGACATAAATTGAAATGAGAGGGTTCAGAACTGATGGAAATAAAAACTTTTCCCCACGAGGACAGTCAAGCAGTGGAACAGGAAGAGCAGTCTCCATCCTCAGAGGTTTTCAGGGCCAGAATGGATAAAAGTGTGAGCCACCTGGTCTCATCTCACAGCTGGCTCTCCTTGAGCAAAAGGTTGTTTTAGAGAGTTCCTGAAGTCACTTCTAACTTTAAGTACCCAGTGATCTTGTGGGAGTTGTATTTCATCATCAAGAGAAATTAATGATAATTTAGTCAATAAAATAACTGGGAAAGAGATTAAAACCAAAAAACTAAATATCTAAGTTCTCCCTTATGAATGCATTCCTCTGTCTGCACACTGAGCCTCAAGTGCAGCCCCAGGAGAGCAGGTCTGCAGTGGGCCTGGACCTACACTGTAAATTTGCATGGTGTTTGCTGGTCATATGGACTCATCAGCCAAGGCCTCTCCTACTCACACCATGTTTGTGTAGATTTGATTAGTTTGATCGTGAGTCAGTCACTGGAACTGGTCTCAGCCCATCGGGTATCCATCGTTAATACTGGCAATTCTTCTCATCTTGCCTGTTTTAAAGTATAAACTCCTCAGGGCCAAGTGATTTCACTTGGAAGCACTCATTCATTGTCCATCACAATGAGTCCTGATCTCAGCTAACCAGCAATATCAAACCAGAGTTTTAACTAGCAGCTTGAGAAAGATGACCACTGACAGCAAGGGAGACTCCAGCTGCATCTGCCTCGCAACCTCGGATGCACTGCTGCACAGTGACATTGATTCTCCTGTGGGCTAGGTCAGACTACAGACACTAGAGACACAATTTTTCTCCTTCCCATAGCCAGGAATCTAACCAGACAGGACAGTGCACTGTACCCTGCTCTGTTCCCATGTGGAGAAGCACCTCAGTGTCCCTCCATCCCATCGGAGCCTGCAGAGCCTTTCCCTCTCTGTCCTGTCTGGATCAGGTGCATCCAGCTTCTCCAGTTTTCTGTTGCTGTCTCCCCAGGTGACAGTCTTATATCTGAGCTTCCCTCCCTAGCTTCAAGCTAGTTCTCTCCATTTATAAACAGGCTTTGCATCCACTAACTCAACCCTCTTGGCTCGCAATCTTTCCAGTGCTTTGTTAAGAGTTTTCCTTCAGCCTGCCTGCAGGCTCAGATCCTGTTGACAACCATTCTAAAAGCTTATCTAGGAGGCTTGTTCCCTTCACATCTTCCCTAAATCCCATCCTTCCCAGCTGACAGGGACCCTGCAGGACACACCCCACATGTTTAAAGCCTGAAGGGCATCAAAACTCCTCTGAGAACTTCAAGCTGGCAGACACAAAGGTTATATCCCAACCTCTTTGCAAGAACCTGCTATGCTTGTGATGTTCCCAAGTGCTTCTGAGCATAACATGGGCTTCCTCCTGGCAATCAACCTGAAACAGATCAATGCACTAGTCATAAAAGCCTCACTGTGCAACACAAAATACATAATACCAACAGGTTAAACAGCAAGGGCACACTCTCACTCATCTTCCAGGCAAACAACTAACATGAGCTTATGCTAGCAAGCACAGGGAGGTTCTCAAAATGGAAAAGATGAGCACAAAAAGCACACAGCCTTGATATTCATCAGGCATGATTCTTCATTTATGCACACCTGTAATTACTTTATAATCAAAGCATACAATGCAAATTGGAGAGAGGAGAACTGACACCTCTGGGGACAGACAGCTCTGATGGCAGCTCTGGCTGTGGCCAGCACAGGGTCAGAGCCACACCAGCTGCTCAGATGGAGCAGGAGGATAGAAGAGAGGAAAACAGAACAGCACTTGGCTTCTCCAGGGACACTGCTCTCATGTTCAGCTGAATCAGTGCAATAGGAGGGAGGAATATATAATATTTCATAACATATTCCTAATTCTCTTTATAGTTTGGTAGCTCTAGCTGTTAGGAATAAGCTTTCAGGGGAAGCAGAAAGGAATGCTCGACAGAAAATTCACTAGAAGGAATCTTCATCCTTTTTTAAGCCTCCACATGGCTGCATGAGAGGTCCCAGGTAATTAGTGCTGTCATCATTAGTGGAGCCTGTTGAAGAAAATACTGAGTGCATCTGGGGAAATTGCAGCAAAAATACAAGTTTGGCAAAAAAAAGTGTTTCTTCAACTAGCAGGCTCTGCAGTTTAACTTACATTTTGACAACTTATATGGGTTTGATATGTCTATTTACTGGGCTTTTAAATAAAACCAGTAGTTACTATAGTAACATTTACATCATTGGTTGTACTTATGCTGCCTCTGAGATACGGAAAATGAATCTGCTGGGTGAACCTTTGTACCTCACTTCTGCAATATTTTAAACAACAAACCTGCTTTCTAATAAATTGTCTTTTTCTCAAATTATTTTACTTCTCAGATTATAAATTAAAATACATTTGATCTAATTTTCTTTTAAATGACTAAGCCCTGTGTGTGGGAACATGAAACCTGGTTCCAGGGAGAACAAGGAGAATGTATGTAGAAAGAAAACTACAGTACAGGGAAATAAGACAAATCTTGCTTACCTAGTCCTTCTGTAATTTAGTTTCCTTTTGTAGGAATCATGGTAAAATGTGAGATTATTATTTATTTGAACAAATAGTCTTCTCCTCTGTAGCTTTTATCTTAGTGTGTTAGAATAGCAAAGCAGCATGGGCCATTCTGAGCTCTGCCTCTGCTGTCCTTTCCAATGTTTTCCCTGCCTCTTATCAGTTGATTTGTTATAATTTTCAAGTGCTTCTGGGCTATATTTGCACCCTTGTATAGCTGCCAGCTTACTTTAATAAAGTTATAGTTAGTAATCACAAGACAGGACATAGACAACCTTGCTCAGCCAGCTTAGGAAGACCTATTATGTTCTCCATGAGGTCTTACTGCTGCAAGGTGGCAAGGTTACAGGATCCCAGAATTCCCTGGATTGGAAAAGCCCTTTAAGCTCATCGAGTCCAACCATGAACCCAACACTGACCAGTCCCCACTGACCCATGTCCCTCAGCACTGTGTCTACACAACTCTTCAATCCCTCCAGGGATGGGGACTCCACCACTGCCCTGGGCAACCCCTTCCAATGCCTCAGAACCCTTTCAGCAAAGAAATTCTTCCTATCTTCCAACAGCAACTCTGTTCTAGCTCTAGAGAAGCAAGATATTTAGACAGCAAAATGTGAATGTCTTTGTCAGATAAGGAAATAAAACAACAGTAGAGGAGAAATGCCTATAGCTGCACTATTCCATAGTTCATATTATGGGTAGGAACAAAGACTGAGAGTACAAAGGCATAATCAAGTTACAATAAAAGTGACTGCTGAATGCTTCCTCTCACAGGTCCCTGTGGTGGGGAAACCAGAAATATTCTTACATGTTGATTTCTCTCCCTGAACTCACCTTACAGTATTTAATATGTTTGCAACTTACAGGAGCAGAATGAGATCCTCCATGATTTCTTCCCTCTGCAAAGATGTGCTTCAACACTTAGTAGGAAATGTGTTTGAGGAGAGGGGGAGTGGATCAAAAAAAGGGAATTAAAAAAAAATGCAGCCCAACAGAGTAAAAAAAATCATTGGTGCTTTAGCCAGGGTTCTTGATTCCAGTAAAAACATTTCTTGATCATGCATTTACCTAATGGGAATTGGCAGCTAGAAAATAGAGACAGCAAGAGGATAATGGAAAGAGTGAAGGTAACGTACACAGAGCTATCAGACACCTCTCCAATGGGTTGCCTTGCTTTTTCCTTCTATTTTTCTTCCTGATGTGTATATATTCAATTCATCCCATAGCAAAAACATGCATGACTGGGACTGGAGCACAGCCAGAACACTGCTGGCCAGAAAAGTTACTCTTTGCTGATGTCATGACCATGGAAAAAACCCATGATTTGCTTTTGGTTCAGAAGAGGAGCATTGTTTAGTCTGTTATCCCCATAATCCCTGCCAGGATGAGAGCACTACTCAACCACATCTCAGTGAAGAGAAAGTAAACACCACTACTTTTTCCCCCCCCTAAGTGGGTGGTGGTGGAAATCAATCTCCAGAAGCACTTTATGAAACCTGGCACCAATCTGAGTTTCTCAAGTGTGTCATCTAGCACGGAGGATATGAATTCACAGCATATAACTGGCAAGAGAGACAAATGGTGGAGAAAGAGAGAAGGTATTTTGAAAAACTTCATGAAAAAAAAAATCTAGGCCTTTTAACAATGTAGACATTTCTAAACCTGGCAGAAGTTTAGCACATTGCCCAGTGTGACCTTCACGTACTCAGTACTACAGAGAAAAAAATACCAAATGAAACAGTGCTCTAATCCAAACTGAGGCCACTTCTGTGGTTTTGGCTGTGGAAACAGGATTTTATTTCAAATGTTTGTGTGCCAATGATGAGCTTCATCCAACACAAAATAGAAACCCCATCTACTTCATGCCAACAGAAAATGAAAATGCCACCATTTCTTCCATAAAAGCAGGGGAAGAGAGAATGGGTACAAGGGACCTTGTCCCACCATCCCAAAGGGGAAAACAAGTTCCTAAATAATAGAGAACATTATACAGGTCTTTCACAGCTCTTTTCAGATACATTATTCTCTAAAAAAGGAAAAGGAGCACATGTCCATCCACTAGAGCTTAAGCTTTTTATAGGAGAAAAAAAAAAGGCAGCTCAGAAAAGAAGCAAACCCAATGTTCTTTGATAAATGTAACTGGAGCAGAGATTTTGGACATGCCACTACCTAAGAGTACCAGAACTCCAGAGACTGAAACCACTTTCACATCAATGCACATGAAGACTGAAAGGATCTGACCATGGTTTCATTTTTACATTCTAGTTGTAGTTAGAATCCCTTTGTTAATATTTCCAGTGCTTTCATAAACCACTTAGCAGACTTGATCCTGTTAAACAGAAGCCACCCAACTACACTGGCAATTCCTAACCAGATCAGTTCCTAATCAAGACATATTTGATATCATCAGTCTTGTCTCCAGCCAGTCCTATCACTCATCTCCTGACCTTTAGGTGCCTGCAAAGCCACAGTGCCTCTGCCTATGAGGTCAGCCTTAAATCTGCCTTTTCTCCCACTCCCTACACGTCACCTTCTCCCAAGCTGAGCTCCTCTCTAAGCATAGATCCTCTCTAACCCCCTAGCTGTGACCCCAACTGCTTAGTCAAAGACCACCTCAACATTTGTTTTCTCCAAAATCAATTTCTACATCTCATGTAACACCAGAGTATGAAAGAACACCTCTAAAGTGATATTTAGACACAAGTATTTTAAAACAAAGAAGGAGGAAGAGATTAACTAGAATTTTGAGTGTTCAGATGGACTGCCACACTGTGGAGTCTTTGAAGCTGTTCCTCTAGGTGGAATCCATCTGGTTTATGTGACTTGTACAATATTGAGTCAACGCCATGTAAATGCAGTGATTAAACTGTAAACTGCCTGGGGACTCTGTGAATACATCTACATGACCAGAATGCATGATACAGGGAAACGATGTCATTGCTGTGCATTTGGAATGGGGCCATTGCTTCTGAGTGGCAGGGTCAAAAGTAAACGGAGATCAATGCAATATATATAAAAAGGATCTAAAGCTCCTGGAGAGTGTCCAGAGGAGACCACCAAATTGGGGAAGGGTTTAGAGGGGAAGGGTGTGAGGAGAGGCTGAAGTCACTTGGATTGTTCAGCCTGGAGAAGAGGAGACTGAGAGGAGATCTCATGGCGGTCTGGAACTTCCTCCCAAGGGGAAGAGGAGGGGCAGGCGCTGAGCTCTTCTCTCTGGCCACCAATGCCAGGAGCAGAGGCCATGGCAGGAAGATGTGGCAGGGGAGGGTGAGGTTGGCCATGAGGAAAAGGTTCTTGAGGCAGAGGGTGGTGGAGCACTGGCACAGGCTCCCCAGGGAGGTGCTCATGGCCCCAAGGCTGACAAGATTCCAGCAGCATTTGGCCAAGGCCCTCAGGGACATGGTGTGAGTGTTGGGCTTGTCCTGTGCAGGGACAGGAGTTGGGCTCCATGATCCTGGTGGGTCCCTTCCAACTCTCAACACTCTGTGATTCTATGATATGAACCACTGGCACATACACAGCACACATTCATGACGTATGAGCAATATCTACAGATCATAATCGCCTCTAGAAGATGGGTTAAATCCTAGGAGTAGCCACAGAGCACTTTACAACGCTGCATTTTCAGGGCAGGCAGAACTCCCCTCCAACACACCCACCAGCACGATGCACCCTGCAGCCCACAGACCGTGTTCCTGTTGTTACATGCGACTTGGTCTGCACGGGAATTCAACTCACTGAAGGTACCAGGTATCTTACAAGCCCCATCCCATGTTTGCTGCTCCAGTTGAGCAATAATTGCTATTTTGAGTGGTTTGTCAAGCAACTGTTAATTTATTTCATAGGGTTTTTTGGCAGCAGCCCTTTGCTGAGCTATCTCAGCCTTACAATCTTCTTCAGTGTATTATGTTGGGACCTGTTTCATAATCGAGTGTCTATTGAGAATATGCTTTTTTTCTCCTAAATTCTAGAAAACTGTGTAATTTCCCCCAAAGTAGCTGCAACAATGAAAACCCAGATTATTTTACCTAAATATTGAGTGAAGTCCTAGCATACTGTGTCCAGTTTTCAGCTACCAGTTTTTCAATGTTGCTCCAAACCACTTCTTCAGGCACTAATTTTAGGGGGAATTCAGCATCCACCCTTGAGGATCTGGGTCTCAGTCTCCAAAATCTGGCAGTATCTCATCCATATTAAGATGCACTGTGGTCAAGACCTACAAGAAAGTACATTTTACACGTATCTCAAAAGCAGAGGGACTGGGCTGGTGAGACATTATGTGCAGCAGTGAAGACACTTCTGTCTCAGTAACTTTTCAGAGCCAGATCTGACCATTTCAAAACATCAGGGAATATCCAACATAAGTAACCAATTGTTTTGGAAGGAAATCAGAAAAATGGAGTGGGAAAAAAAGTGGGGAATGGGTGGACCCCTGAGATGTTGACATTCTGCATTACTTATTTTCTAGACAAATAATAAAGGGTGAGAGGAAGGCGCAGCATGGGAAAAGAGCATGAGAATAAAAACCACAAGGGTATAGAAAGAGTGAATGGTGGGAAGCCAGGGAAAAATGATCTAGGAAGAGCCAGATATGGGAAGAAGCAAGAACAACAAGCAGACAGATCCCACCAGGGTGGAAATGATGTGTCCAGATTGCCCTGGCATAGAGGAGGTGTGACCGAAGGGAAGACCATGGGATTCTGATATGAGGGAAAGGGTCAGCAGGAAGACAGAGCCCCAACAAAAGTAGGGGTGAAGTCCTTGTGAAAGAGCTCATGCCACCAGCAGGAAACATCTACCCATTGCCAGCAGGAAGGGTGTTTTGTCCTCATACTTAGGGGCTGGTGAGAGCACTTCCACAACACTGGATTTGACATTTGTTGCCCTCTGTACTTGGCAGCAAACACTGGAGCAGTAAGGCACAGGCACCAAGCCAACCAGCACCGACTTGGACAGCTGTTTCCTATTGTAAGCACCCCAGTTCTCAGTGCCATGTGGACTAGGCTCCGAGTACGCCAATGCGCGGAGGGAGCTGATCTGTACGGCATGTTTCATTCCCACATGGAAAACATTCCCTCAGATAGTTATCACCTCCCTTTGCCAAGTGCTCTTGCTTCTGCATGAGGAGGTAAAGATGAAGCCACTGCTGATGCTGGAAAAAGACCAGAAGAAGAGGCAGGGAAGGAGTCTGCCCTCTCACACTGGTTTCTATTGGGAAGGACTCACACAAACACCAGTGAACGTAGAAATCTGGATCACCAGGAGAGCAGACGTGAATTTGAGTCCTTCCACACACTGAAATGCTGTATTCAGACCAGAGCTGCTCCTGTAAGACTAGATTTGAGCAGAAGAGTCAGCTACAGAATGCACCCTAGTCTTTCACTTGCACCCCGTGCCCTGCACCCTGTTTAAAACATCAGAGTCCTTTGTTTTGTACATTTAGAGGTTCACTGCATCTCCAAACATCAAGCTTCTCCCTTATTGATTAAGTACTTTGGCCAAAAGGTTTCTACTTAAAGCGTGTCAAACACAAACCTAATTTGATTATTCCATTCAGACAGGTTTTCCCTTCAGAAAGGTCATATTCAGTGCAGCATGATTCCATCATATCTGACTGCAGGACATCTGACTGGCTGCTAATACTGCTGCACCCACAGATAACCCCAGGAAAGCATCCACTGCTTTTCCCTCCACCTTGCCACATTTTATTTCCCATTAAACCACTCCTGTTTATTTGTATCTGGGTTAAAGAGAGATAAAATTGACTACTGAACACGATTAATAAAGGTTTCAAAAGGTTTCATTCTGGGTAGGAAATTTCAATGTTTAAATGGGAATTAAATTGCCTAATTCTTGTTCCTACACTCAGTCTCCAAATAAAAATAATAATAAAAAGTAATAATGAGTTGGCCTATTACTGCAATTTAAAAGTTCTCAGAAGGCCAGGGAAATGCTATCAAGTTAATGTGATTACTAAAAGCACTACAGGAAAACACGTATTGACTGATCCTCATAATGAGTTTACCTACAGATTTCCTCATTACCTGCACATTACAGAAGAGATTTAGTGAAGAGAATACAATTAGCTTCAGTGACTTGGAATACTTTACCCCATAACTTGAGTTGTGTACAATAAAAACAGGCACTTAATTGTCAGACAAACAGAAAGAATGATGGTTTTACCCTTTGATTTACTTACACAAAGCCTTTTGCAAAGAATCAGAAAGTTCAGGATCTACTTATAAGTGATCCACAAAAATTGACTTTATGTTTATTTCTGTCTACCAGTGTAATTCTTCTTGTCACTAAAAAATAAAAGTGTATGCATAGAGAGATAACATTTTTCCTCATTACCATGTTATGTCCCAGCTGTGTCTGTACAAATATATCTTTACATGCTGCTAGAAAAGCACAAGTCCTGACCTACTTGTGGTGGTTTCACTTGGCTGCATCCAGACACAGTCGCTCTCTCACTCTCCCCCTGCCAGGGAATAAGGGAGGGAATGTGGGGGCAAGGGTATGGAGACTCGTAGGGTGAGAGAAGAACAATTTAATCAAGGAAATAAAACTTAAAGTAATGGTTATAATAAAATAATAATGATAATAATATGCAGATGAGTGACACCCAGTGCCACTGCTCACCACCCACCGACCCAGCCCGGCCCGTTCCCAGAGAACGATCCCGGAGCAGCGACAATCCCGACCCGAAACCGCAATCCCGGGAGAGCCAGAGCCCGAGCGAGAGCCAGAGAGAGCCAGAGAGGAAGAGCCCCTCATGGATCTCCTGCCCATGGGGGACAGGAGATGGAACAGCCCCTTGGCAGAGCCCAGTGCCCATGGAGCTGATCCATGGCAATATTCCTCACCCCCTGAGATCTTGTGAATCCGTTGATTTTTAGGGGATTTGGGGTTAAGCTTCTTCAGTAAAGATAAATGGAGAACAAATACAATTTTTCTCTACACAGGGGCAAATCAGGGATATAATCCAGATGCTTCTGCTGTGCCCATTGTACTGGAGTGGGGTGAATGAAACACATCCTGGTTTAGTGATTATCTAGTAGTGCTGGATTTATGTCATATGTTAAAACACGATGCTCAAAAGCACATTCTTTAAGAGCATGTGCTAACTTCTCTGAAAATAAGGACTCAATCTCAAGGTTTCCAATACATCTGTTCTTCTTAGTCTTACCACATCTAAAAAGCCACTCTGGATAATCCTCATCACAACCCAAGGGACCTTCTGGAGAACAAACTTTGTCCTTCTACCCAAGCCCTCTGCTCCGTTACGGTATTTAACAGAAAAGTGACTAAAACAGCAGCAGTCAGCACGCAACACCTCAACACAAACTGTGGTGCAGCTCTCAAACTCAAAGCCAAGCATTTACCTTGGATAGACAAGATGTTTTAAAAGTTATTCAATGTTGTGGTTACAAAGTGGAAATTAATTTAAATGAGCTTGTGCTGAAAAAAAAAAAAAGGAAAAAAGTATAATTGCTTTTCTTATATGCATGTTGCTATAGCAAGCAAAACAACAAATCCTGGCTTTAATAGCAAAGACACCAGAGGGCAAATGAGGGAAAATGGGGCAAGGAGAATCCAGAAAACAGCTCTCAAACAGAGGAACTATAATTGCCCAAGCTGTTTCTCTGTGGTTAAAGAAACTATCATCTCTGAGTGGTTTTTTGGTGTATCAGAGAAAGTCAGTCCTTACAGAAGAGCACGGAGTATTTTTAGGCTCTTTCTGTTAAACACAAGTTTTAAGTAATTACAAGTTGGAAGTCAGAGCCATCAATTCACATCCAGAACCAATTAGTATTTTATGACATCGCTCTTTCTAAATTGCCACCTCCCTGCCTCTCTTTCCATCCTGTTAATACTCTCCATAAATCAGTGTTTGTTGTTTTCAATGTGTGACTTGCTTTTGGCTCAGCTTCTTGTGACAGCCAGAGATGACAATAGCTCAGTCCCATCAGGACAGGGAAGCAAGAACTGGGTGCAATTACTGATGGTAGGAGTTTAAAATTAACTCATTTATTCCAGAGAAACTGGAATTGTCAGTAATTGGGGGAGGGTTGCTTTGGGTTGGTTTTGCTTGGTTGGTTTTTAATGCACTGTAGATGAAGGCACGTGTGGAACATGGAGCCCCTCCTGTAGGCTAGGGTTAGGTAAGGGATCTGAGGGCCTCCTCAGCAACCTCAAGAGACAGGATGAGGACTGGAGTCAGGACAGAACTGCAGCTCAACACCTGTATGGAGCTGGGACCTTCTGGGCTTTCCATGCAGGGCTGGGCCCTGGGGCAAAAGGACTGAGGCAAGATGAAGAGAACAGGCTAATGATGGGGTACAACCACTGTAAAAGAGGAGAGGACAAAGACACCAGCATTAATCTTTAGGTATAAAGGGGTTTGAATAATCTGAATCTTCCCTGGAGCGTGTCCAGAGAAGGGAACAGAGCTGGGGAAGGGTCTGGAGCACAAGTGTGCTGAGTTCCCGGCTGAGGGAACTGGGGGTGCTGAGCCTGGAGAAAAGGAGGCTGAGGGGAGACCTTCTGGCTCTGTCCAAGTCCCTGCAAGGAGGGTGGAGAGAGGTGAGGGTGGGTCTGTTCAAGCAAGGACCAAGGGCCAGGACAAGAGGAAATGGGCTCCAGTTGTGGCCAGGGCAGTTGAGATGGGATGTGAGGAAGAATTTCTTTGCTGAAAGGGTTCTGAGGCATTGGAAGGGGTTGCCCAGGGCAGTGGTGGAGTCCCCATCCCTGGAGGTGTTTAAAAGACAGGCAGATGAAGTGCTCAGAGATCTGGTTCAGCAGTGGACAGGTACAATTGGACTCAATGATCTCAAATGTCTTTTCCAACCAAATGATTCTATGAATCCCAACTGAAGACATTTGCTGAATCCTAATTAACTTTGCACATTGCTCACCTATGAGGCTACCAGAAAGCCTGTGCATTTTGAAATTGTCTCTAATTAGTATCTGTCTAGCCATTAAAAGATGCTTGGAAACTAATATATTTTCTGCTGTAAATTTTAATTAAACAGCAAAATCTTTTGTTAAGAATGCAATCTTCTTTGAAGGAATGAAGAGATAGCATGCTCTGGACTGCCTAAGGTTTATTATTTTGTATTATCTGATGCAAAAGGTAAAATTTCCTTTATGTATGTATCCAAGAAATATTCTGCATTCCTCAGTATCTTAAAATTAAACTAAGAGCAGAGATCTCTTTCAAGACTTACTATATGAAAAATTGTTTTATCATTATGGAGTTGTTTTAAACATCCTAATATCACACTGAAATCAGTAACATTTAGATAAAAAAAGAGAGAATACCAAAGAAAGACTGGCCATGCAGGGTGACACTGAGCCATGTTACCAGGAACAAGCTGTTCAATCCTCTCCCCAAGTAAAGTGACCTCTTGAAATGCAGGGACATGGAATTTTGTAGCCAAGATCACCCCATATCCTGCTTAGTGCAGCCAGAAGAAACAGACACCCAGACAGACAGACACAGAAGTGACTCTTAAGCTCGCTCAGGGATTGCCCCTGGACATGAAGGGAGCCGGCATCTAATGGAATTCGGTCTCTTCCATCTCTCCTTCCCCATCACATTGACCCCAACAGCAAATTCCCACCAGCTTCAAAAAGGAAGAACTTGATCAGTAGCCAGTAAGTTACAACTGTTGCAGCTTTTGTTTTTATGTTGTGTAAAGCCTCTTTTTTTTTAATTTTTCCTTTTTTTTTTTAGATGGAAGACTGGCAACAAAGGCTCCTGTTATATTACAAAATACCAATCTTAGGCAGAAATTAAACTAACAGTATCACAGGCCCAGATCAAACAGTCACAACAAAGGGTAAGCAAAACATAAATGTCACCATCAAGCCTCTTACTCTAAGCATGCGCTATCTAAAGCACGATAAACTGTTTAACTTACCCCAAATCCTCAAGCAAAAACATCCAAGCAGCATCCATCATTTATACATATTGACCAAGAAAATGAAAGCAACTTAACCAGTGTATCAGAAAATTTAAGATCAAAACAGGTGATAAAAACAAAATTCAGCCTCAGCTGTTCTCATCCACATCCCCTTCTGCCTCGAGCTCTTTGAGCCTCAGCACTCTACTCTCCATTGAAGGGTTTCAGGTGAACTAGACACAACCTGAGCTTGAATATGTTTTTGGGGTGTGGGTAGTGTTGGTTTGTTGTTTTTTTTTTTTTTTTTAAACTCCACAAAAGCGAGCAGTTAATTTTACAAGCATTCCCCCAAGGAAAATATGCAATTAAAAATACAACACAGCACAGGCAGCTTCCACAAACAGTAAACAAGCAGCTAACAGAATATATCAGGGTTTCCCATCACGATGCCTGGGAGGACCACTGTAACTACATAGTTGAAATCCTTCATTTTAATAGACAGCACTGCTATAAACATGTTTCACAGAAAGAAGTCTTCCCCATATGCAAAGACTCCAAAGCAAGACTATATTATGTGTAATTTTGCACAGTTATATTAATTACAGGTAAATTACTTCATTAAACAAAGCCACAGGTTTAGCCTCACTTTGAAAACAATCTTCCTCCTATCATATAAGGATTTTCTGGGTGGAAAAAGGCATGTTTTTAAAACCCCTGTCCTCTTCCCAGCAATATCTGCCTCATAGATGGCCATAAGGACCTCCAAGTGTTGAGGGCCCTCAGGAAGGAATCCATCTGCACACGTGGACAAGGGTTGGTCACCCTCATGGGTGAGGAAGCAGGGAATAATCAACCAGTCAATTTAAAAAATGAGTCATTAAAAAGCAGTAGTATCCAGAATATTTGTCAAAATCTACAACTAGTTTATGGGAAGTAGTACCTCAAAAAAAAACCCCAAACAAAACAAAAAGGTGAATTATCTCCAGCTGAACTGCTAGTCATGGGGCAGAAACAACTGTAACCAGTTTCTGAAAACAAACCAGAGACACAGCTGAAATAAACCTCAGCATAAAGAAGAAAAGCAAACCAGTAAGACAGGAGATAAACATAGGAACAGGCCATCAGAGGAACTGTTTTTAAGAGTGTCCAGCTGATCTTTCATATTTAATCACAATTCACCAGTCAGTGTTTCCTTACCTATTGTACCAAGACACTTCCCTGTAAAGCCCTCTAGTACATACTGGTCATATATTTGCAGAGGCCACTTAAACCAATCAATTAGTTATTAGTACCTGGTGTGCATCCAGCTTAATGAAACAGTCATTTCATCCATTATCACAGACCAGGAACAATCCCTGCAGAGTAAATGATGCAGCATCTTAAACGTCCCGCTGTGGTAACAATTGAGATTAGGGTTATAGAGATCATTGTAAAGCTTTACATCATTTGCAGTTTAACAATAAAAAAATCTACATGTGGCTTACTAGGACAGGTTTCTTTGGTTAACTCTCAGGTATTAATGAGTTTACATACATTTTATGAGATTAAAGTCTGTTTTAAGTTCTTTTTAGAAGTTATCCAAGGTCATCACTAGTTAGGGAGATTACCAGCTTTCTTAAAGGACTGAACAGACTACACCACCAGTGCAAGACTCTTATGTGTATTTATATTTTTTGTCCCAGCTAAGTTGACAGGGAACAGCTCCTCTATTTTATCAATAAAAGTTATACCACACAGATAATACCAGCAAATCCAGAACCAGGTTAAATAAGGGAGCTCAAGAACCAAGCCTAGGGCCTTAAGTTACTCTTATTTGCAAAGCATGAGCTGGCCTAGGCAGCACAGAACACTGATCCCAAACACTTGTTTTGCAAAACAGGGCACAAGCAGGAGCTAACTGATTCAAAGTGCAAGTGTACTCACCTTCTCCAAAGCTCAGATGCTCGTAAACAGAAAGTATCAGCTCTTCAGAACACAGCTCCTTCTCCTGCTGGTGGGTGCTTTCACAAATGGATTAAAATAACTGAGCACACACACTGATCACAATCACCCACTTAATACATTCATCAACTTACTATAGGAGTACTGACCTAGAAAAGAGAGAGGGCTTGGATGCATCCCTGGTTCCATCAGTGCTGACAGGGCAAATGTGTCTTACCCTGGACTCTTCTGAAGCAAGGGAAGCTGAAGAGGTCAAGTACTACCTCCCATACCATCTTTTTTGGAAGACCTTTAAAAGCTCACAGATTTACTACCATGTACATAAGAGTTAAGTGATGACAATTTACCCACATTTTTGAATACAGCCTCTACAATACATTCTAATGCATGCCAGAACAGTAATTACCCATTGCAATTAGATCATGGCTTCTGAAATTTGTTCATGATACCACTCATACCATTATGAAAGCACCACCAGATATGTTGTCTCTTCCCTCTCACACAAAAATCTGTTGTCCTCCCTTGAAATTTAAGACAGACAAATATTTAAGCATCAGATATCTTTATTAGACAATTCCAAAAGTCAGTTTTATTAGACAATTCAAAAAGAAAAGTAGCATAAGTTTCAGTTTTAATTTCCATGTTTTTAATACTTCATCAGCTCAAGAACCTGGCAATCACAGAAAATAAAAACAGTGTTTACAAAAGTTACAAAAGCTGCACTGCATTCTGAGTTACAGAAAATGTGATTAGTGGACAAGGAAGCTATACAAAAATGCAGTAACAGATTTTCAGCTGATTAGGAAACATTGTGATGTTGCCACGTATATGCTTTCACAAAATCAGCACAGTATCTAAATTAAGGCACTTTGGATACACAGTATTCACTCCATATAGGAAAACAATTTCAGAGAAACCACAGTACATTGCTACTGGTAGAGAGTGACAGTATGCCCAGTACTGGCCATTAAAGCACCAGGTTTGTGTGAATGAGTGAAGCTCTTGATAAAAAAAAGCATTGAAAATTTCTTTTTATCCTATTTGATATCAAAGACTCATTCAAGCAAATTTCCTTTTAAAGAAGTCAAGGCAGATTTCCATGATTTAAACATAATTTTTAAAGTTAAACTTATTTTAAAGTCAAAGTCCATGGTGAAAACTGCATGAAGTTCACATTAAGGATTAGTGCATGTAGCTGCTTCAAAAGAAGAAGAAATAAAAATAGCATTGACTCTCTCCATATCCACCACTTCATGACGTACCCACCAACCACAGTAACATCAAAGGAAATACAGTACAACAGAATAACTTGTCAAAGAAGCAACCTCTCTTCAAGACTGCACTTTCTACTCCTCCTTTTCTATTTCAGATTGTCACTTTTACTGCCTGTCTCCCAATCTGCCACAAGCACACTATTTACTAACAGACCTAGAATAGATTCTACAAATAATCATTCTCTAATTTAAAAAAAAAAATTATTATCTCAGCTGTCTTGAAAGCAAAATTTCATCAATAATTGAGTAGCTTTGTAGACTTCTATTGCAGCCTTCAATATATAAATTCTAAGAAGTAAAAACACTGGAGAAGCTACCCCTGCAAGCAGGGGTTCATTAGAATTGTTAGCAATGACTTTAGGCATTTACAGGATCAGGCACTTGAGTATTATTGTTGCTGTTTTACTTCACCCATTTGAATGGAAAATGCTATGGTATAGGAAAAAAAAAAAGCAACTTCTTCAAAAATCAAAGCAGGACTTACACATGGAAACTATGATCACTCTAAACAACCTGGCTCATAATTAGAACAAGTAATTTCCACAGTAGTACTTTACAAATCAGTAGGGTCCAACAGATTTCACCCCAATTCAGGAAGATGATCCTGTAAGAGAACTTTACAAGTATATTCCTGCCATGTCTTTGATGAAGCATGACCATCCAGAAAAATCCTGCCCTTGAATGTTAATTCTTTTACAAGAATGACACACTTCAGTATAAAATACAGCTACTCAGCATTGCTCAGCACTGAAGTGTTCACCTTACACACACCTGAAGTTTAAATTTAAAACATGTCATTAACCTTCCTGAAACAGGATATTCCATTCCTACTCAAGTCATACTACATTACTTGGACCACAGAATGATTTCTGTACCCTCTTCTAGGGCACTGAGCAAGAACAAAAGACCCAGGATCAGAGTGTTCATGTAACATTCATCACTGTTTGAACCTTTGCTCTGCACAGCAATCCACAGGACATCATTTTGCAGTACATGAGTATTGAGAGAGTTTTGGAGAGCAGCATAAATAGTTCCATACAACTCAGAGGAGCAAAAAGCACTGCATTGGTGAAGCTACCACATCTCTTAGGGTGGATTCTCTTACCTCCTCACACAATGTCCCTCATAGCTAGACAGGGTGACAGCAGCTCAGCGGTGAACCAACGCACACAGCTATAAAATACTCATCAGCAATCTAAAGAACTTGCAATAGTAAAACATACCCTAGGCAGGAATTCAGCTTCTTACTTCACAGAGCAGAAACCTCTTTGTGTCTGTTTTTCTATGAAAGAATAAACTAAGGTGTCTGTTCCTTTACCCCTTTGCAGATCACTGAAATGCCTTCAATGTTTGGTCACATGTATCAGAATGCACTGTTCCCAAACTGTGTGCCTCCACAACTGGCAGGATTCAGCAAGTCCAAGCAGTAATAAAGTTTACCTTGAGAAGCATGATTATGTGAATGGTGACTAGGATAATGCCATTTAAAAATACTGTGTTTTAATATAACAATCTTTTCTTACAGGAAAAAAAAATAGTAGTTGAATCAGTATGTTTTCAAAGCAATGAGAACTGAGGAGATAACAAGTCCTAAGCAGCAGAACACTCACTTCTTTGCAATTCATACATAAGAATACAAACTTGACTACTACATTGTGATTGTAAGTGTCCTGAGGGTAGTTTCTTCTTTTGTGAACCTTCATAAGCCAGCTCTAAGCATTAAAGAGGCATTAAAATATACTATTCCCAAAATATATCCACAGTTGTTAAGCTGAACAGGGACAAAGCTTGAGTATCTTTAGGGGGAGTGAATTATGTTTTAAATGAACAGGGTAAGTGGAAGAAAGGATTTTAAACCCAGGTGATTTTGGTTTTGCTTTCATTAGGTAGCAAAAGAGTTGGCATAACCCATGTTTGGTTTTATGTTATCAAGAAAAACCACTTAAAATTACAATTACTCAAATGAAAAGCAAGTACTCATCCATCCCTAATCAAATCAAAAAGGTCGATCAAATTAAACAGCATCAAGTAGGATAATCTTTACATTGGCCTATTTTGATTAGATGATTAACAAAAACCAATGGGCATGCCAACCAGTATCACATGTACCAATGATTAAAACAAAAGTTAATGCATATATAGTGGAAAAAAATGAGTGCAACCACTTAGTTTACTTTTGTAAACTTATTTGGGGACAACTTTGCAACGGTGATTCCAGCTTTTACCAAATACATTAAGACAGCTCTCACAAGGGCCTTTTCCCTTTGGCTGAAATGCATTTTTATAAAGCATGTTATGATCTGATAATGTAAAACAACATGGGAATGCACACACATACATCCCAGCGTGCACACACACACATCTATGTTATAATATATACACATATACACACAGAGTATACAGAGGGGAATACATGCTGTCCAATTTTACCAGCATCAGAGCGATGTCCTACCACTGTTCCCAGCTAAAGTCATCTCCTCTACCAAACACAAGAAAAAAGCCTAAAATAGTAAGGAAAATGACTGCATTGCCAGCCAGCACCAGACCACAGGCTCCCCATTTGATCTGAAATGCAAGGAAATGAAACAATCAAACCAGTTCTTATAGGATCAGGCCAGTTATTTCTATGCATTAGACAAACTAAACACAATAATACAGAAAAGTACTAAAAGCATAAAGAAAAAAGACAAACAATCAAGAATTCCATTTATGTGACTAATTATTCAATTAGCAACCCTGATGTTATTAATACAACACTCCAACAGACAGGCTAATAACACTATGTTTTAGAACAAGATAATTACCTTGCCATACAAGTCACTAAAACATACCTAAATCACAGAAAAATCTGGTGACCAGTGCTCTCCTTTAATTGCTAAGCAACAAAATAAAGTATCACCTTTTAAAAGAAATGCCAGTGACAAGCATGGAAAACAGGACATGGTTTTAAAGGCAAAGAGCTTTTTTTTAACTAAGTTGACTCAAATAAGCAACAGTCTAAAAGATCCAGCTATGAATGTGAGTTCCCCCTCGTGGTCACTTCTGGTTCCTCCTACTCTCAGGTCCACAACTTAACAAAACTGCAGTGTCAGGGATATTTTGCCTTATAAATAAATTAAAACAAAGCACAGAAGTTTTAAGCAAAACAGAAAGATTGAAAGGGCAAAACAATGCAACACATAAAACCATCACTGGGTAGTTTGGGAGATGGGAGGAGAGTTCTTCGTCTTGCAAAATAAATGTGACAAAATCTCACCACTGAAGAGCAATTCAGAAAGCAAAGAGAAAAGAAGCTAGCAGGATTTCCTCAGACTGTGAGGGGACAAAGCATGAGCTTGGGAAATGCTTTGAAAATCAGATGGGCAGCTCTGAAGTGAAGCCTTTTTATCTTTTAACCGATAATGCACTCCAGTCACCAAGCTTTCAGCATCCTAAACGGAGAAAGCAGACACTCTGAGATAAAAATAAGGAAGGTGGTGCAAGAAGCAGTGCAAAAGTTGATGAGACAGAGAGGCATGAGATGCAGGAGGAGATAATACCTTGTCCTGGACCAAAACAAATCTGGAAAAAACCCAGCTGAAAACTTTTCAGTCATGCAAGTCCTTTGTTTAGGCCAAAAAGCAGCAATGACAGAAAAAAAAATTCAGCAGAGTGATTATTTCAACGAGAATTTAGAAACATCACAATAATGCAATTAAAGGACAGGATTTTCAAGCAGCAACAGTGCACTTAAAAGATTTTACTCAGTAACTAGTGCCTTACAACACAAATTATCTAGCAGAACTCACCGCTTCAACCCGTGCAAGGATGATAGGAAATCCAAAGGCAGAAACAACGATTCCAGTTGTGAAGAAATAGGCCAGCTCCCTGCAGGCACTGCTGGCTGCATCACTGTCATCACTTACTCTTTTTGCAATGAAGTGGGGAATGGGGCAGATGAAGTAAAATATTAAGACAAACAGAGGCCAGTATACACTGGGGAGGGGGGGGAAAAAGAAATATATCATCAGTTTAATGGATGCTTCAACAAAAAGTGTTTTTTGTTCAGAAAAAGTAATTGCAATAGCTGTAAACTTACTTTTATGGTTTGAAAAGTGGATTATGTGATTTAACCACAAACTTTCACCCAAAAAGTCAATCCTACCTCATTTTCCATGCATCCTTGCACAAGCACCCACACGGTCTTGTACCAAGCAGGATCCACTCTCTCACCCAACCAAGTGTTCATTTATTTTATGTTTGCTGATTCAACTCACACCACAGCCTCACAAAAACGAGTCACCACACAGGGAACAGGAAATGCACGCAAACAGGATGGGAACCAAGAGCTTTCCCAAATGAAAGGGATCCTGGAGTATAAACAAGCCAACCACGAAGGCACACCCTTGCATGCTGCTCTCTGTCAGCACTCACATGCGCTTCAGCTGGATCTTTTAAGTGTAATGGACATCCCAACGGGGACTCTTGTGGTAGGAAGGTTGTTTAAAGAAACGGGGAAATAAGGGAAAGAATTGTGCAAATTAAAAATGACCGTTTATTAGCAAATTGGCACTGCTTTTCCTGAGAAAGCACAGAGCCGTTTTCAGTCGTTTTTTAATGGAAATGCAAGTACCGGCTAAGGAGGTGGTATTTAATCACAACAAACTGCCAGGTACCAAGAAGCAGAAAGCAGGGGACTGCTGGAAGACACCTAGAGCCGAACAGCTCAATTAAAGGCGATTAACACCTCAGTTTACCGACAGAAAGAAGGGGAAGTTCTGGAAACGCAGCCGGCTCGCTCACCCGTAGTACTCCAGGGCGCAGCCCAGCATCAGGAACGTCAGCCCGATGGCTCCGCTGAAGGACAGGGCCACGAGAGCTGCAACGGCACAATGAAGGGCGTGAGGGGAGGTGAGGGGACAAGGGGAAAGGCAGCGGGGCGCTGAGGAGACGGGCCGTGAGGGGACGGGACGGGCGGCCGCCACCTCACCGGTTACCGGTGACCCCTCCCCGCGCCCCCCTGCCTGTCTGAGGCGACGCCTGGGAAGCGCCAGCGCAACGCGGCCGCTCGTCTCCCTCAGCGGGACGGGGCAGCCCCGCGGGCCCGGCAGCGCTCGGTACCTTTGACACCCGCCATGTTGGGAGCCGCGGAGCGACGCCGAGCTGAGGTGGCGGCTGAGCGACTTCCGCCTCCCGGCCACTGACCACGCCCCCTCCTTTGTCACGTGATCAGCGGCTTTAAAGGGCCAGTGTCAGCGAGGAGGCGCTGCCCCGCCCGTCGCCATGGTTACGGGGCGGTGTTTGTCTCTAGCCAGGCCTCGGGGCGGGCGTTTAACATACATACACACAAACATACGATATATCTGTATATACAGTGAATGTGTGGGTAAATACATCTACCTGTGTGCGCACAGGCACGATTTAAACACACCGATGCAGTTGTAAAGAGTCCTCAACCCTCAGTCGCTGCCATTTTGCTGGTTACTGCTGAAAACCCCTCTTTTCACCCCAAAAATGGGCCCAGGCACCTGCTTGTCCCATACAGTGCCATCTCAGGAGCTGCATCACCCACCCTTCTGCCCATCCGCCCCAAGAAGGGCACATTGGGTTGTTTTAGAGCTGTATTTTTTAAGCTTTTGATTTTTTGGAACCTTATTTTTGACACAGGAACAGCCTTTTTTTGAGGGAGATTTTGCACAAGCCTTCAGACACACCCTCCTCCCATTTCAGCATATCAGCCCTTCATCTCATTTCATATCTTCTCAATCTTTAAGGTCCCTTCCAGCCCATACCAGTCTATCATTCTATAATACTGATTTATTTCTTTTTCCAATTTCATAATGAATTTTAAATAATTTACAGCTGACTGGTTACAGGCCAAGGCAGCCTCCTAATTAAAACAGGAGGTGTAGATAAGTAAATGCTCCAAGTGTAAATTTTGTCCGGTGATGGGGTTGCTGTCTGGCTCTGGGTCTCTGAAGCACAATAGTGTGAGATTGGCAAGTGACAAATTGTTACCAAAATGTCTTAATTTGGGGCTGTTCAGCCTGGAGAAGAGAAGGCTCCGGGGAGACCTTCCAGTGGCCTCCCAGTACCTGCAGGGGCTCCAGGAAGGCTGGGGAGGGACTTTGGCCAAGGGCAGGGAGTGACAGAACAAGGGGTGATGGCTTGAAAGTGGCAGAGGGGAGATGGAGCTGAGATGTGAGGAAGGAATTCTTTGGTGTGAGGGTGGTGAGACCCTGGCCCAGGTTGGCCAGAGAAGCTGTGGCTGCTCCTCCCTGGAAGTGTTCTCGGCCAGGTTGGATGAGGCTTTGAGCAACCTGGTCTAGTGGAAGGTGTCCCTGCTGCTGGCAGGGGGGTTGGGACTGGATGAGCTTTAAGGTCCCTTCCAACCCAAACCAGTCTGGGATTCATTCTATAATTCCATGAAAACCACAGGAGATGCAACCTGAGAATTACCACACGTCATTAGCCACCACTTTAAAGAGGCAATATTGATCCTGGCAGCAGCACACCGCCCGTGTCGTGTGATACGAACCTCGTGGTCTGGCCACAATTTGTGAGCAGCAACCAAGCTCAGCATTTCTGGGCTTATTTCAAAGCACATGAACAGAGAAATGATACAGAGATCCTTTCACTGTATCAAGAAGCAAAAAACTCCCAGTTTTAATACAAGCTTACATCTTGGTCCAGCTGCTGCTAATGTAAGTGGCTTTGTATCTACATTAAATATACAAATACACATCTGACAACTTGTCTAAGGAATCAAAACATCGAAGCAACTTAAGTTACCATCTCCTGTTTCAGTTGAAGGGTTTTTCTCTTCATCAGGACAAGCTGCACCTTTTCCCATTGCAAATGTTGTCTAAATTAAGCCCTTCCTGTTCTTATAATCTCCTTGCAGTAATGGGAACTGGGTTCTTCATGTAGCTTGTTTGCTCTTAAGGAAATAAAAACTCTAGGGGAAAAAAGTATTTATCTCTAGAACAACTAATTCACAGTTACTTTTCTGTGTACCCCACCAGTCCCACCCAACCCTGCATGACAGCTGTTCATCATACGTGTAAGATGTTGTAGACAACAGAAGTTTCCATTTCATATACGTGGATTCATTGTTGCTTACTCAGCATTTACCAATAAATTACTTTGAACTGCATTTAAAGCAAGATGGTAGAGTTTTTTTGCCCCACAAGCACAAAACATACCTGAATATGTTAATTTGAGCTTTTTTTTTTTTAATGTATATACAAATGTTTTAGACCAGTCACAGTTTCATTGAGTATATACTGTATTTACAAAAATTACAATAATTTAGTCAAACAGTAAACCTGGACATGGATAACCTCTGTCACTACCAGATATGACAAGAAATTTTTAATTTTTTTTTTGTAGTTAACTATTTTGATATACATACATCCTAATACTTTCATGCATCCATAAAAACATTAGGAATGGAAGTAACCAAAGCTGAAGGGGTGTAGGGTTTCTTTTGGTAGATCAAGTTTAATGATAGATTTGTATTTTGTGAAGGTATGAGTATCCAGAGTGATGTGCCATGACAAACTCGTTACAAAGCTAATGTAGTTTTTGTTATTAAAAAAAAGTAGGTTATAGTAATGAGATCCTTTTTATTATATAGGCATAGGTCACAAGATCTACAAATGTGAATGAGAAACAATAAACCAACAAATCACAGGAACATGATTCACATTCCAGTTATCTCATTTAAATAAGACAAGCACATACTGGATCAAAACATTAATAAATAACATCCAGTTTGTTACTATTATCTTAAGGTCTTTTATATAAAAGGAGACCCATGTGTTGGTTTCACATTTTCAATCCATGGTAGTAAATAATGGACCAATACAACAAAAGGATGATTTTTTTATACAGAAAGCAATGTACTTTGACACACTGTCTTTGCAGGAAGAGTTTTGCCACTTGAAAATGTAAGTGCAACCAACAAGTGGATTGTCTTTAAAAACCACCAGCTTTAAAGACTCGCATCAGATGGCAACCTGTTCCTTCAGCAGCAAATACAAAGGATTGCCTGCCCATCTTCTGCCCTTTCAGAGCTCAAATACAGATGCAACATGTTGGCAAATAAACTGCTAGCTTTAGTTGTTCTACAAAAGGAGAATGCCAGAATTTGGGGTGCATAACCTGCTTTTTAACTAGGAAAAATGCTTCAGCTTTAGCATCAGAGATACTTCCTTGTGATATTATTGCTTTGGTCCAATATAAACTTTTAAGATAATCAATTTGCACTGTAATTACCCCCCCAAAAATAAGACCTGGTCCACAGATGTCTACGTGACAGCTTGGATGCCACGGTCTGAAAAGTGAAGTTGCAACAGGCTGCATTCTGCCAAGAGCCTTTGCCAAGTACTCTGGAGCTGATAAAGGCATAGAGGTGACCCAAGAGGGCTGGAAAAAAGGTCTTGTGGCTGGAGGGGAAGCGTTACCTACAGACTGGGAAGTTTCTAGATCTTTGCAGCAGAGTTTTAGTTTGTTGATACTACTTTTGTTTGATGGGTTCAAGCCATTGATGAGAACTTCATGGGATATGCAGTACATGCTCATTCTTCACTTTTACAATCCCCCCCACTTCCCTATTCCCCCAGAATTGCTGTTTAACAAACCAACAAGGCGCTGTTTAACATCAATTACTCCTTGTTTGCTTTAAAAGACACTTGCTGAGGAATTTCTTCTGCACATTTCACTGCTGGACTGTGAGGTGAAGTTACAGTATTAATGCATAAAGCAGCAGTCAGCTGCCACACTGATCTAACCCAGGCTTCAGCTTTGTCTCTATTCAGGCTTACTATACTATATGAGCAATTAAGCAGCAAATGGTGACTGTTAGAAGTGTGCCTAAACCACATCTGAGCACTTAAATTTGATGATGATGTTTGATCCAAACCTAGGAAGAAAGTACATCAAAGTCTGGGCTTCACCACCAGTTACTGAGCTCAACTGAAGTGTTGCCATATCACAAAGAATGTCGGAAATTCACCAACCACGCTGTGTCGGAGACAGAACAATTCCACCTTTTCCCAGAATGTGTTTTCTCTCGCCCCACTTGAATCCAAAGAAAAAAAAAAATATAAAAGTTACAAGAAACTGTAACCCCATGGCTCTCAGATGGCAAGCCAGGTGGCTAGAGTTCCTCTGAGCTCAGGATTCTTGATACATGTATGAGGAAACCTTTCTCTTGTTCTTCATGATAAGTATTAGGCTCTTCGTTTTCTGATACTTCTGAATTTCCAGCCAGAGTTTGGTTGATCTGTGACATTTGTGACAAGAGACTATATAAGCACTAGCACAGGTCTGTAGTGGAGACTGAGAAAGTACCTAATACAAGGGTTTTTGACCTTGGTTTTCAAATTCTGACCAGGCATCATTTAGCTCCATAAATATCATCTTTGCATATTGTTCATACGGCTGCCCGGTAGCCTGGAATAAAAACAGAAAGAGGGGTAAATAATAAAAACAGGGGTATCGCATCCACCAAATCAGACTGCACAAAGTTGACATTTAGATTCTCAAGCAGTTCTTGTTCACTTCCCATGACTGGTTTTCACTTTTTCTTTGACAAGAATAAGCTACTGTTAAAGGCTGCTTACCTTGTTTGCAGCTTAAGAATTTCTTGGCTCCTCTGCTCCTCAGAGCTGATAACCCTTCAAGTGTGACAAAGCACTGCAGTCCCAAGGGCAAAAAAAATTAACCTAGGCTTTGCAAGAGGCATTTTACCTGCCCTGAAGGGAGAGAGCTGCCACTCAAGACAGTTCCTTTATAAAAGCAGTGTTCCTGCAAGCCTCTGGGCAGCCCACATCTTCTCAAACCGTGCCCTCAGGGTCTCTATTTCCTTACAAGTGGAAGCCTCATCTCCACAGGGCTTCCCAATGGCATCATTGCACTCTGGTCAGCAAGACCTCAAGCTGGATAATGAAGAGAACCAGCTTCTTCCATTTTAAAAGTTTGATTTAAAGAGTCCTGTCCTTTCACATGCCTTTACCCCACCCTCATCTCCTTCAGCAGACACAATATTCCAGGCTGCTGTTCAGCACCAGGATGGCTTAGAGTCACGGTGAGGGTGACCAAAGCTGAAGAGGTGAATTCTCTGTTGCTTGGAGCAGCAAGAACCAAGCACAGCCTTGGAGTTGGGAGTGGTTAGAGTTCTCACCTTTCAGAAAACAGCAAAAATCTCCAACTACTGCTTCCACATGTGACAATTAAGTGAACAGTGACAATTTCTGCACAATATGACACGAGGAAAGCCTCACCTTGTCAGGATGAACGACAAGCACTGCCCGCCGGTAGACCTTCTTCACTTGCTCTGGTGTGACAAGATCTGCCATACTAACAGGTTTCCACTTGGTTTCCCCTGCCCATAAGACTGTATGCATTGTGGACAGCAAGGCTCTTATATTTCTCTCCTTCCCTTCAATCCATTCCAGGACCTGGAGAGAAAAATGTGAGAGTCTCAATTTATGCTTTACATTAGATATCCCGGTAGGAAAATGTTTCTTCATTTGAATAGCAATGACTCCAAGGAGCACCTTGCATTTCTTTCCAAGCTTAGAAAACCTCTGTAAAAAAATATTTGTCAGTCTCTATTTTGTCTTTAATTTTTATAATCACTGCTTGAAAGTTCAGACACACCTTGAGCCACATCTCTGCTAAAAATACTGCGTTGCTAGCGCTTGTGAACAGTCATTAGGTGGAATAGTCTAGAGATAAATGAAATGTTTAACTTGAAAGCAAGCATGAGAGACAGCACGTGGTGCTGAGGATCCAGCAGGACTGTGGAGGACACACTGCAGTACCTGCTAAAACAGGAGGACAGCTTCTGGCACTAAATGATATGAAAGAGTTGCTCCCCTGCCCCTCATGTGTCCCCTCCACCTTTGAGGGACAGTGTTTCAAGCAGCATCTGGCATGGTGAGAACGAAAGGCACGTTGAAAGATTGTAAGAGCACAAACAAGGATGTTGCTTACTTTTAGTTTTTCAGGGTCCATCTCCTTAGCCATTTCTTCTTTTCTCATCTCAGCTATTGTTTTGGGGCCCTTCTTGTCCTTGTGAGCATTGAAACCTTGACCAGATAATAAATCTTCAAAATCTGCAGACACTTTTGGTTTTGAATCTTGAAAAAACAAAAAGATTTGAAGTTGTTAGCACAATACAGATTGATTTAACAATGCTTTTCTACCCAAGCCACTCCAAACACTCCTCACTGTAACAATCTCCCAGTGCTAATGAGTGTGTAGGTTCTCCCAGAAGAGGTGTAGGCTAATGCTCCTTTTGAATTATTATTGTTAAAGCCCATTTGGAAACCAGGATTTCCTAATTACTGACATGCTTTAGAGTCTAGGACAGGTCAGCTAGTGTTGAACTTTATATATCATCAAATGATCAGCATGAATTACTTACTTAGACCCTAACCTGTTAGGGTGTTTGAGCATTAAAGCAATATTTAGAGTCATCATAGAATCATAGTGGTTGGAAAAGACCTTTCAGATCAGCAAGTCCAACCATAAACTCAGCACTGCCAATCCCACCTCTAACCCATGTCCCTGAGCACCTCCTCTGCCCTCTGTTAAATCCCACCAGGGAAGGTGACTCCACCACCTCCCTGGGCAGCCTGTGCCAGTGCCTGACTGCCCTTTGGGGGAAGAAGTTTTTCCTCTTACCCAATCTAAACCCTGGCACAACTTGAGGCCATTTCCTCTTCAACCAAGGAGCAAGGGGAAGGACAACAGACCCACCCCCACCTCTCTGCACCCTCCTTGCAGGGACTTGGACAGAGCCAGAAGGTCTCCCCTCAGCCTCCTTTTCTCCAGGCTCAGCACCCCCAGTTCCCTCAGCCGGGAACTCAGCACACTTGTGCTCCAGACCCTTCCCCAGCTCCGTTCCCTTCTCTGGACACGCTCCAGCACCTCCAGGTCCTTCTTGGAGTCAGGGGCCCAACACTGAACCCAGCACTCGAGCTGCGGCCTCACCAGTGCCCAGTGCAGGGGGAAGGGAACTTCCCTGCTCCTACTGGCCACACTGGTGCTGATCCAGGCCAGGATGCCCTTGACCTTCTTGGCCACCTGGGCTCTCTGCTGGCTCATGTTCAGCTGCTGTTGACCAGCACCTCCAGATCCTTTTCTGCCAGGCAGCTCTCCAGCCACCCTGCCCCAAGCCTGTCACACTGCCAAGGGTTGTTGTGACTTAAGTGCTGGGTCCAGCACTTGGCCTCATTGAACTTCATGCTATTGGCTTCAGCCCATCAATCCAGCCTGTCCAGATCCCTCTGCAGAGCTTTCCTACCCTCAAGCAGATCCACACTGCCGCCCAGCTCAGTGTTGTCATTTGAAGGAGCCAGCCTCTTGGATGCTGAACTCCGAGCAGCTTACCAACGTTAGCTGGTCCTTTTCCACGTTCGTTTTGTGCTCCCGGCATTGCTGAGAAACTCACGTTGTAATTTGGCTTGTTCTGGGGAGAGGCATGAGGCATGCTTGGCTGGGCTTTGGCTTGTGTCTGCTGCCAGCCATAGCCACCTCCTTGCTGCCAACCACTGCCACCCATGGGCTGGGGAGAGGGTTTCTGTGGCGAGGGGGGGAATCCACCACCCATACCGGTTGGCGTGGTGGGTTTACTGGCAAACGAAGGGCCACCTGCAGAGAAGGGGAAAGGTGGGCATTAGCCAACAGGATACTGACTTCCCTTCCAACAAGGGACCCTAAACAAAATCCCCCAGGCAGCTGGCTTCTATTTTTGGCATTGTCACAAGTTTTTTGTGCAACATCAAGCAAAGTCCTTCAACCTTCCCACCACTGCTCTGGGAGCTGCTTAGAAGACAGCTCCTGCCTTTGAGGATTGCACAGGAACTGGAGCAGCAGCTCACTGGGGAAACACAGGGAAAGCTACATCCAGCTAACCAGGAACCACAGCTGCTGTGTGTTCTGGTGGCAACATCAAGTTGATGTATGTTGAAATAATCTCTCCTTATGCTGTGCTGAGGTAACCCTAGCCCACACAGCCGTGTGTTTCAGCACCTTTAGGGGATGCTCCTCTGGCTGAGTGAGCAGTGGGAGGTACACAGTGCTGATGTTTGATTATCTGAGACTAACACCCACACTCAACTTGGAGCTCTGAAACATGTCCTGGAAACTGGACCGAGTGCTTTTGACTTAGTTATGAAGAACAACAACAAAAAAAAGTGGTTAAATATCCTGTGGATGCCAAGAAATTTGTTTTCCAACTCCAGAGCTTTGCTGCAGAATGCACATTTCAAAGCACCTCCATGGCTCCGGCGTGAGTCTTGGCATGTGTTTTATTTTGCTCCTGCAGAGCAGCTAGTGATCCAGCAGAGGGAACTGGGAAACCTAAATCCAGAACCATGCTGGTACTGACGCAAAGGACAAAACAAACATCAGCTAAAACCACAATGGCTTGGGAAGAGCTGAGGGCAGTGACAAAGGGAAGAAAAAAATAAATAAATCTATTTACCAGAGTTAGAGAAGCCAACATGCTGGGTTTTAAGGAAAAACTTATATAATTTGTCAGAACTGCCCTTTCAACACCAGGGTCAAGGGTTTGCTGTTCATTTTCCGAGATAAAACAAGGAGAAAATGCTTGTCTAAGCAGTCAAGCAAACAGACCTTTGTAGCCAGGTGCAAATGAAAATTGGTTCAGGCTCCACCTTTAGACAGTCCTGTGAATTAGATTAGTGAAGCTCCACAGGTTTCCTCACAAAAGACAGAAATGAGTCAAGTCTAGAAGGAAACAATTCCTCAAGGACCTCAGTAGCTTTGGAGAGCCAAAGTCTCCTCCCAGGCACTGCTCCAAGGTCTGTAGCAACAATTCTGCCATCAGAGAGAGCATCCTTAGCTGGACACTGTTTAGACGCAGGAGCTGGAGGTTATGCTTTGCAATCCATACAGCCTATGAGGTCCCAACAAGCTGTTAGCAAATTTTTGTGGGTTTTTTGTTTGTTTGTTTTTATGAAGGGTCAGTAAAAGCACAGATTTGTGAGAATTTCCAGAGAATCAGGCAGGAGGGAAAACTTGAAAGCAGCACTGGCAGGCAGACAGGACTCATAGAGCTCTGTCACATACCAGGCTGCTCATCCTATTTCTCTAAAACAGAACCAGCTGGTAATTGTTTTATTTTTGTTTTTAAATAAAGGATACAAACCTGCTAAACTTGCTCCAAGAGTCCCCAGATCAGCAAATGGATCCAGTGTTTGGGGTTTAGGCTGATGAGTGGGAGTGCTGTGGAGGGATCCTGTAGGACTGGTGGCAGCTGATTTACTTCCCATACCTAGGCCACCTTAAAACAAAAAAAAAAGATCTCAAACAAACAAAAACCACTCAGTTTTTATCCCTATTTTATAGGAGTGCAGCTCTTACCCAGTACTCAGTCACTTGTTAGAAGACTGCTGGTAAAATTAAGTGTCCTACTGACAGGTTCCCAAGCACTCTCAACTCAGCATTGGCCCAGACTAGTCACCCACCCACTCACAATTAAGCTTAGCAACAAAAATATTCCCTAGACTTTCTGTGGTGATAGATCACTTATGACAAATGGATATATTTTAAGAACTAGAAGCCTTCAAGAAGCAACTTTTGGTAGGACATACATACTCTCCCAAGATTAAAGAGAATCATGCTATTATTTAGTTGCATCCCAGGAATGTATTACACTTCCCAGGTCCTTCTCTTGGCTCTACAGTGGAATGACACACAACCTATGGACACCCTTCACTGAGTACCTGTCCCACTTCAGGCCCTGGTTTCTTGAAGAAGGGCCTGATTTTTGAACAGAGAGTTTGGTAGCCTCTAGCCAGGTCCTCACTTGGATGACTGGGACACCTGCTGCCATTGAGAGGAGATTTAACTCAAATCTTGATTGAAGTTTTGTTGTATTAGTCAAAGTGCAAAGCAGCAGAAAATGGGAACCTGTTCTCTGCAGTCACTGGTAACATCTTGCATCTGCTTCTCCTCTCCTGGGGCTCCTCATAGGTTTTTTGATAAGTGTCCTGAATTTTTATAACACATACCTGGTTTGTTGGGCCAGTCCCAACCACTGGAAACATCTGGTTGTATGGAAACTGTTGGTGTGCTGGAAGCTAAGCAGAATGATAACATGTAAATATCTCAAAGTAATAGAGCAAACCCAACACAATCCAGCACCTAGGAAGGGTAGGGAGCAAGGAGCAGGAGAGACAGTATGGTGTCCACCTACCATTTGCTAATTAGAAGTGAACTCCCCCACGAGCAGCATTACAAATTTAATGTTTATTTCTGATCTTACACTATACACAGGTAAGGAGGGAATCATTGAATGTTGGGAGTGGGAAGGGACCCACAAGGATCACAGAGTCCAACTCCTGTCCCTGCACAGGACAATCCCAACACTCACACCATGTCCCTGAGGGCACACGTTGGCCAAATGCTGCTGGAATCTTGTCAGGCTTGGGGCCATCAGCACCTCCCTGGGGAGCCTGTGCCAGTGCTCCACCACCCTCTGCCTCAAGAACCTTTTCCTCATGGCCAACCTCACCCTCCCCTGCCACATCTTCCTGCCATGTCCTCTGCTCCTGGCGTTGGTCCCCAGGGAGAGGTAACCAACGCAGATTGACAGTGTTCATTTTTTGGTGGCTTTGATCAGAGGCTTTATATACTTATTTATTAAAAAGACCTTATGACCAGAATAACACATGGGGTTTAGTGTTTCTGGATACATCTCAACCCAAAGAAATATTCCACACTCAAAAGGCAAGAATGGAAAAAAACACAGCACAGGTGTAAACCAGAGAGAACACACCTGGTCCTTCCTTTACCCCTGGATCCCACAAAGCCTGGATGTCTGTGTGGTTCACCCTGCCAGAGGTTGGTTATCCACACACACTAGCACTGTAATGTAATACCTCATCATGCTGGGACACCAATTAATTCATCTCATTAACGCTGCCAGCTCCAAGGATGACCCAAGCAGCTTATTCACAGAGTTACCATCCAACACCCGAGTTTGGCAAAGCAAGGATGGGAGCCGTGCCAGCAGCACACTCGTTCCCTCCTGTGTCATTTTGGCTTTTCAGCCAGACTGTTGCACCCAAGGGACACGTGTTTGATGATCAGACACAAATGAATTCCTATCTGAATGTGTTTCAGAGAAGGTTACAACATTAAATTTTGGCATGGAGGGAGAAGGGGACAACTAAGGGGCATTTCAAACAAAGTAAGAGAAGAAAAGAGTCCAACAAAGAAAAAAAACAATTTTCAAATAAGAGTCAAATTCAGCTGTGAATTTGGCCAGGATTATTCTCTGATCTAAAGAAAGCAGACTCCTGTAACTAAAATCACCAAAGGACCTGTGTTTTCTCTAGCAGGCTTAATATGCTACATTCTGTTTAGCTCCATTGATGGTAGTTTGGTTCAAAGGAGACCTCATAACCACAGGAATATGCAGGCAGACATTCTTCATGGTCTCTTTTTTCATCTATACAAACAGCTTATTAATTAAGTATAAGACTTGAGCAAAACAAGCCTCATCCTACCACACTTCAAATCATGAAGGTGCTTTAAGTCTAGAGACAAAAAGCTCTGTCCTGTGTGGTGGGGTTTCTGTGGGTTAGAGTCATTTTATGGTAAGCATCATTAATGGCTCCATCACTATTGAAAAGCAGCATTTCATGTTTACTTAACTAGACTACAAAAGCTTCACTTTCTTACCCATGTGAAAGGGATCGCTGTGCACAGTTGGTGAAGGACTTCTCGTTGCTTGAAGGAAAGGATCACCAGGGACAGTTGATGAACCCAGAAAGGAACCCAGGAGGTCTGGACCAGTTTGCTTAGGGCTACTTCCAAATGGATCAAAGGCAGTTGCTGTAAAAATAGATTGGAGAAAACTAAATCATTAACTTGTACAATAAACGTGCTTCAGGGAAAAGACACTGGGGTGTGGGGAAGAAAATCTAATATCTGCAGATGCCAAATAGGAGAGAGCACAGGACTGTGGGAGAGCAACTGGAAAGTGCCAGTGCCCTAGGGAATTGCTGGGGGCCCTAGAGAGCCACATGAGTTGGTCATGGCAACACATTTTTTGATCCCTTTTGTCTTTTCTAAAGAGAGGGGCTGAATTTAGGAGCAGTCAAAGTGAGTGTTTAGCTACTAAGTCACTTCAGATGAAGTTTCAGCTTGCATGTATTGCCAAGACACAAATGGATGGTGAGGGACAGCCTGGGGCTTGGAGTTAGCACCCTGGCACAAATCCTGCTTCCTCTCAAGAGCTGAACGCAGTCCAAGATGATTTTAGGTTGTCAAAGGGCGAGGATAAAAGGATCATCTTTGAGAAAGAGCTGTAGGAAATAGCTGGTATCTTTCTTACACAGCATCAGTTGTCACAAAAATCCAGTTAATTCTTAAACTCCATGTTTGATCAATTTGTTTAGCCTACTGTCTTCCATGTAAGAAAACCAACAAACCCAACCAACCAAGGAAACCTCTGTCAAGTCACTCACATTCTTACTTGTTAACAATTTTAAGGCAAAAAGCATCTTGAACAGAGATGTGATACCTACTACTGTAAGAAAAATACGATCCTGAGACGCTATGCATCTTGTTAATGATGCTACTCATTACTTATGTTACTCATTACCTAAGGATAATTAATAAATTACTAGTTTTCCCTTATCTCCCAAGCTCTCATTCCTGCTCTCCTGGCCTGGGACAATTCAGCTGTGGGATACCTGTCCTCTCCCTTTCGAGCACCGATCTGGCCTCTGCAAAGCAGCATCGTACAACACCCGTTATTCCACTGCTCAACAACAGCACCCCAAAATATTTTCCTGGTACTGTTGCTGCCCCTCTGCCTTGTGAGCTGCTGGTCTTCACAACCTTCCTGCTCCTGGGTGCAAGCTCTCAGACTGAGCATACAACAGCCACAGCACAATGAACCTTCTCTGTATACAAGTGGCCCAATTTCTTCCACTGAAACTCATATTCTTCTCCCCTCTCCTGCCTCCAAGTCCTCACTCCCCTCTTCCCTCCCTTCCCACCATGCTGGGATTCTGTGAAAACTGACCATCTATCCCAGAGGACCTCAGCAAATCTGAGCAACCTGGACAGGGCTCTTCACCTGCTCACTTACCAATGAGTTTTCACTTGCCCTCCTCCATTCACTTAGCCCTCCAAAAGATCCCTCTTTCTAATATTTATTCAACCACTCCTTCTACCAGCCTGACCTCAACTTGTCTTTGAAGAAAGAAAAGATCTTCTTGTATTGCCTATCTTGTCTGTGGAAAGACCAGAAACAGCAGAACTGTGTAGTCATCCAGGGTCAGTAGCATAGCTCCAAACCCCCTAAAGTTTTTAAAAAAAGTTCTAATCAAACTGCCAGGGGTCTCCTCAAAACCTAAAATGCCTTTTAATTTACTTTTTTTTTAATTAATACTCATTCTCCTTATATGCATTATGGACACATAGTAAGAGCCAAAGTGAGGATCTCCAGTGACTGTCAGCATAAGGAGCCAAACACTTGGATGAGCTCCAGTAGAGACTTCAAGGAACAAACCAGATCATCTGTCTTGTGTTCTTGTCTGTGAAGATGCACCAACTCCTATCTCAGAGTAGAGGAGCTGGTTGGACTCTTGAGATCCCTCACAGCTCTTAATTTTCATGAAATGAGTGTACCCAAGAGGAATCCAACAGCCCAGAGCAGATCACCCAGGTGGGATTTTCCAAGCATGTGTCCCTCCAAGTCATGCACTGGGCATAACCACTATTACCTTCTCCTACCCTTGGGGACGGGGATGGGGATGCTGAAGCTGCAGAACGCCGAGGAGTTGACTGCAAAGATCCAGGTCCCCCGACCTGGAAGACCTCCTCAGCAGCAGGCTGTCCACTTTGACTCTGGGAGCTTGGCCCACCAACCCCAAATAAATCATTCAGTAAGTCCGAGTTAGAGGGGGCAGCAGTGGGCTGCGAGGGAAAACTCTTGCTCATAGGGCTACCATCCAAGCCCAGCAGGTCCACGTCTTCAGGTGGAGGTGGTGCTGGAGGCTCTTGCTGCTTTTTGCTGTGTTTTGGTGTCCCATGAGGCTTGTCACCGCTGGCATTACTGTGCTGACTGGAAAGGGACAAGAGTTCGTCATCTGACTGTTCGCTTTCCTCATGCACCAGCGCTGCTCGGTCCTCTGAGGTGGGGTGAGAGCTACTTTTGTCAGATTTCTGATCTAAACAATGATTGAAAAGAAAATCAGGGAGCTGTTAGTTTTGTCATCACAAAGGAACCAGAAAAAAATCAGCTTATATGCAGAACAAAAGCCTACTGAGAAAACCACAGCAGCATTTATCTGGATTTTAAGAGAGTCCTTTGCCAACATTAACTTAAAGCCTTTGCTGGCCTGTGTGGTAAGGAGCCAGCTTTATTGCTGAGGAAACACAGACAGAGGTTAATGGCCTCTCAACCTGAAGAGCCAGCAAGTGTAACACCCACAGATAAAAACTGAATGAGATTCTGAGTCAGGACCAAGCATCCAGGGTGGTCTCCAGCCATAGCTCAAAATCCAGGCAAAACAAGGCTCACTGGAAAGCAGCAGGGACATAAACAGCTCTCCTAGCCGTGCCCACAAGGATCTCTTACAGCAGGTTCCTACCTAACACAGCACTGATGCTGGAGGAGGAACACTGAATTCAGCAGTGCCATGAGATTTTCAAGGTGTTCAGCACTATCAAATGGTCTCTCAGACAAACACTGTCAATGCTACGTTCCCATAGTACTACAGATCAATTTGGTTTTAGCATCAAGGAAGCCTACAGCAAATCTTTGCAGTAGAATGATATCAATTGTCCTAAAGGGCAGGCAATGTTTGAAGAGGATGTTGGAGGAAACTGATTCCCACTCAATTGCAACATCAGGGTGTGAGCAGCAATACACCCTGATCTAATGGCAATGACATGTTCCAATGAGATCCTCCAGCCCCACTCTGTGCTCCAGGGAGGGAGGGGAAAGAAAAAAAGGAAAAAAAAAAGTTGTTTATCTTGTTCAAAGCAGATTTTACTTTGAAGATCAAGTCTGCATACCTTGCCAGCTGAGGGATGAGAAGAATGCACTCTGCCCAACATTTCTTATGTTATCCTGGGGTGAATCAGTGGGACCTCTACCTGCAGCACAGAGCACCAAAGAAATACATAAAAATCAAGCAAAACCAAAGTTCAGCATGCAGGTAAGCATGTAAATTAAGTGAGCAACCCTGTGCAGCTCTTACCTGCCAAAGCAAGAGTGTCCTGATGCTCCTGATGAGAGGAGAAGAGAATGGTTGGATTGATGTCTTTTGTCGTGAAGTTCTCCCATGGGGGAGTTAATTCAGTTTGTCTATCAGTAGATTGTATTTCTATCTCCAGGATAACGTGAAAGAGCTGAGGATATTTGTCTGGAGAGTCACAGGCATCCAGTTCAGGTCTAAATGGTGACAAGAGTTGTTCAGTGAAAAGGGAAAGGATATTTCTGCAAAGCTATATAAAGTCTTTCAATGTATGCACACACAGAGACTTTTCACATTTGATCTGTGAATATTCTCCTTCAGCCTTCAGTAAGGCTTTCATGCTTCAGCTTTGATTAATGTTCAGCTTAAAATACTCACTTGGTGAATTTTAGTGTGGTTGTTCCCAGGGCTATGAATCCAGTATGAAATTGAATTTGGAATATTTGTGTGTTGGTCATCTGAAAAAAAACAAACAACAAAAAAAACCCCACAGAGCACCAGGCTGAACAAGTGCTTAAATTAATGAAATTAAAGTATTTGTTTACAGCACATGCAGTTAAGTCTCCCTTGCTACCAGTTGCTACAGGGACTGCTAAATAAGGTACTTTATTCTGCTTGTTCTACAGAAAGGAGAGCTTTTTCCTTCACAAAACCAACTATTTCCATCTGCTTTAAACTCTGCTGCTGCCTCCATACAACAGAGTGCCTTCCTAGCATTCAGGGGAGATGCCTCTTGCCCAGCTTCTCTTTATTCCTGGGATCTACTTGATGCTTTAGCAGTTAAATGAAACCACTGAATACATTGGAGCAACAGATTTGTACCCCAGGAAAATATAAGACCTTTCACTCACAGTAGAAGCTTCAGTAAAGTGTCATCTATACAGCAAATAGCACCAATAACTTCAGAGGAGGAAAAATAATCCTTAGTCACTCTGCCACTTGAATACTAAGGTTGCAAACATACCATCAGGAAAATTATCAAGATCTCAGAGGATGAAGTGACTGAGAATGCAGCCACCACACCCAGCTGGTTTGTAAGAGTCCAGGAGCTCATCTGCCTGACCAGCCACGCAGCACCCATCTGCAAATGAGGTGGCACTCAAAGCTGGTGGGACAAAACTTGGTTCTTCCCTCATTTTTTGTGCTTACAGTTATAAATTAAACAGGTTGTTTCACCAAGCCAGCCAATTAACCCTCATCACTACAAAGGTTAACGGAGCAACTTCGTGTGGGACAACTACTGGTTCTGTTTTTGCAGATACAACTTTTCTAGTCTGAACAGACTGCATTTCCTAATTCCTCTTCTGCAGTCACAGGAGCCAGAGAACAGCATCTGAAGGTCAGTCTCAAAGCCCAGAGCAGCATGGACCAATGAATATTTGCACTTTCAGCACTGCTACTCTGTTATGGGAAGGACACATCAGGGTGTGCTCACTCCAGTCCCCCTCTATTCTGTCTCCTCAGTTTCCACTGTCTCCCAGTTCTTTGATCTGCAAATATTAAGAGGTTTTTTTATCTATGAAGATGGTGGCTGTCTGACCAGCCTACAGCTTAAATGGTCATTCCCATGACAGACCAACCCACACAAATTGCCTTTTTGCCCTAATGGCCAAATAAAGGTGAAGGCTGCCCTAGAGCAAGCAAAACAGACACCATGGAGGAGTGGTGGCTCAGTGAGTCATTCTCATTTGAGCAGAAGAAAATCTTCTTTCATCTTCTTAGAGTGTGTAGGTAGAGGCTTTGGTAGTGGTTTGCCCTGAGCTGGTTATTGATGGATGGTTTCTGCCTTCTACATCAGCTGGAAAGATCCTACACCCCATCAGTAGACACCATCTCCATAAAGAGATACCAGAGGCATCATGGACTTCTCCACATGCAGTTCTTTGTTTTCACTTGGCACTGCTCAGGTTTGTATTATGTCAAGTAGGAAAACTTTCTCCATCACAAGTGCCATGAGCATTCTCAGACCCCATGTTTAGCCACCTCTTAGGTAGCTACATTGCCTCTATTGCACAAGAGAAGTTAAACAAACTCCTACTTTTGCTTGAAGGCGTCCCCCAATGGTTGATCTCATATGGTACACAGAAACAACAACATCTCCATGGACAGTGGCTCCCAGTGGAATTAGGACTTTCCCTTCTTGCACACGGTATTCTCTTTGAGAGGAAGAGAAGGAAATCCACAGTTAAGCTCCCTTCCACAGTGCTGTTACCACCCATCAACCATGTCAACATAAAAGCTACCCTCTCCTTCAGGCCAAGCAACCAGAAGGTGCACTCAGTGCTCTGCTTAATGTTAGTTGAAACAAACATTTCACAGGGAAAACCAAGACAGTGCTGAACTCTCTCTGTGAAGGTATTCCACTGCATGACAACTGCAGACTCACTCTGGCAGTTTATTTCAACACCAAGCACCAACTTTTCCATTCATGGATGCACTCCATCCATCAGGCAGTCTGGCAAGGACTGCAGCACAGATATTGGACACATCACAGCAAAACAAAAGCCTCCTTGGATTAAGCTCCTAAAGATCATAGAATGGTTTGGGTTGGAAGGGACCTTCAAGCTCATCCAGTCCCAACCCCCCTGCCAGCAGCAGGGACACCTTCCACTAGACCAGGTTGCTCAAAGCCTCATCCAACCTGGCCAAGAACACTTCCAGGGAGGGGGCATCCACAACTTCCTAGGGCAATAGAAGGTAGAAGATCACAGCAACTCACTTCATTCTTTCATACTCCTGGGAAGTAGTGAGGATTCTGGTTTCTCCGCTGAGGATGTCACAGAAGGGCCGGCACCCGTTTCGTTGCTTGTTGAAACAGGGGACTGGACTGAGGGTGACAGACTTGATAGTAAGTGGTTTGCAGTGAGGAATGACGGGCTTGTCTGCTATTAGATCACAAATGTAGCCTATGTATCTGCAGAGAGAGAAAGCCATTACTGAAATCTCCATCCTAGGTGACTAATTGTCATTCTGAACTTGAAGTCTACCTTGAAATCCAGTGAAAGAGCAATTCCTTCACCGTTCCAGGACTGGAGTTCCCATGTACTCCAGCATCCTTGCAGCTGGCACAAAGTCTGTGCTTCTATTTCTGTTTAATTACAAGAACTGGAGCTCAAGAGGAAGGAGGTTTGCCTTTAGCTCTGAGCTGAAGATCATTTCTCCTCACCTTTTAGGAGGGAAGGTGCCGAGTAATGGTTTTTCTGGTTTTACCAGCAGAAGTTTGCCTTCTATTTTACATGCACATAGCAGATTAATTACTTTGTTAGTCATTTACTGAAGGATCATTACTGTTACATACATACCACTACATCTCTGGTCTGCTCTGAAAGGGATTTTTTCCTCTGCTTAATGGACATCGTAAAAAAAGACATTTTACAGTGTCAGCTCCTGTAAGGATGAAGCTGACACAGGGAGAAGGATTCACCCAGGCCCTGTTATCTACAGGTTTGTCAGCTTTCCTGAACTGATGAGCAAAGCTATTGTAATATTTGATTTTCTTCCTCCATTGCCATGATATCAATGTGGGTAAATGGAAGTGGCCATAAACATCAGTTAAGCCCTGTCAAAGCCAAGTGCCATGGCAAATGCATGAGTACTGCTTGGGCAGGTTTTAGCATGAGGAATATAGCTTGCTTGCATTAGCCAGTGTACTCTACCTCCTGTGAGATGGCCACAGCACAATTCCAGGTCTCTTTGTGTTCAGCAACTGCACCGCAGGGCCTGGATTAGAGAAGAGGTGACAGAAACAGAACATCGCACTGACCAGAACGGCTGAGGCTGCACGGCCATCCTGTGATGGAAAGAGGCAGGGGGAGAAAAATCTATAAGTATCAGAGAACATCCTTTAAATTTCAGCAGAACACTCTCCACTCTTCCTTAAATCACATAAAATAATTTCTCCAGAAAGACTGGGATTGAGACCACAAGGAACCACGAGATGATGAGGAATTTCCAGTGCTGTATCATTTGTTTAATACCTAGGACTTCAGTGAGCCTGGATCAAAGCTAAGATAATATCCAGTAAGCAGCCAAAGCTGAGGATGGTTTAGACTTGTTTTCCAAACCCAGAAGTACATTTTGTCTACAAATGTTGGTGTTCCACAGCTGCTCCCAAGCTGTAATATTATAATTATTTCAAACATAGGCCTGGAATTGGCCACAGGGGCCAGAGTACACCCATCCCACAGCTGGAGGCAGTCATCTCATACAGCTTTCACCTAGAAGAGCTCACAGACAAAAAAATCCAGCCTAAGGCTCCCTCACCCAAACAGCTCCACAGCCCTCAACGTAGAGATTGCTCCTGAACCTTTTATGTAAGGTGACCATGAAAGGAATTGTGTTTGCTGAGTCAGAGTGATACAAAAAGATAAAAAAATATAGAAAGAGCAGGAGAAAAATCAAAAGCATCCCCAGTGCCCCAGGTCCCTGCAATACCCAGGAACACAGGAGGTGATGAGCCATATGGACCATACCCCAACTCTTGTGAGCCACATATACAGAAAAAGCCTTTCCACCAGCTTCCACCACAATCTGGGTCTGATGCCTGCTTGGTTTTGGATGCACATTCATGGTACAGTGATGGGTACAGGAGCCTGCTCAGTACTACCAGAGTACCATGTCACCCAGCTCATCTCCCACTTGGCAGGGGGGACAGAAGACCCCAAAAAATCAAGGTTCATTTATAAAGAATGAGTGGGAAACCTACTGCCCCCCTCAAAGTCTGAAACACAAGTTAAGTTCAGGCACCTTTTGGGCTCTCCAGCCATGCTGGAGGATACTGACCCAGACCCCAGTAACCTGCTGAGCCTGAGCACATGTTCAAGGTTAACAGGCTATTTACCCCTGCCAATGGCTCTGGAAAGACCTTTCAGGTTCCTAGAAACTAAGTGGGCTTTGCAAATTTATTAGAAATGGCTAAAAAGGACTCCCTGTCCTTTACAGCATTATTCAGATAGTCACTGCTCAAAGGACAGTAAAGGAATTTGATTCTGGAGCTAGATTCCCAGGACTGAAGGCATCAAGTGCATCTTCATCTCTGTTTGAATGGAATTCACACCCCGTAGCCGCTGGCTGAGCTACACGAGGCAGAAATGCCAAACTCCTCTGTAAGATCTATGCAATTTGGGATCAGTCATTTCCCCTGCTCCTTCCAGCTTATGCTGATCAAGGCTGACAGCCTCCTGGATTTAATTTAGGCTCCAGGAGCAAAGCAGAACTCTCCTTTTGGGCATTATTGTCAATATTAAAGGTTGTATGGGGTAAATTACAAGTTAGTCACACCACTCTCATGCATCCTATCTACACATTGCCCAGCACTGAATGACCCTTGTGGGGGATTCAGCAACCACACCAGCTGTGGTGCACAAAGAGGGGCAGAAGGCAACTGGACTTCTTCAGCCAAGCCTGACAAGTAGCGACTTGAAGAGCAGAGACTTTAACAATCTCAGTTTCACAGTTCAACAGAATTCCCAACTATGTGTTTTCTCCCCAACTTCCACCAGTAACCTTCACTTTCTGTGTGTTTTCTCCCCAACTTCCACCAGTAACCTTCAATTTCTATGTGTTTTCTCCCCAACTTCCACCAGTAACCTTCAATTTCTGTGTGTCTTCTCCCCAACTTCCACCAGCAACCTTCAATTTCTGTGTGTTTTCTCCCCAACTTCCACCAGTAACCTTCAATTTCTGTGTGTTTTCTCCCCAACTTCCACCAGTAACCTTCAATTTCTGTGTGTTTTCTCCCCAACTTCCACCAGTAACCTTCAATTTCTGTGTGTCTTCTCCCCAACTTCCACCAGTAACCTTCAATTTCTGTGTTTTCTCCCCAACTTCCACCAGCAACCTTCAATTTCTGTGTGTTTTCTCCCCAACTTCCATCAGTAACCTTCAATTTCTGTGTGTTTTCTCCCCAACTTCCATCAGTAACCTTCAGTTTAGAGGCTGCATGTTGTCCTGAGACCACTTATGGTAGAACTCAAAGCCATAGCAGGCTGACAGTCCTTATGGTCAGTTCTTGGGTGAAGTTCAAGCCTTTTTTGCTATACATCACCCCTAGCAGTTCACTGCTAGAGCAATGGTGACCTCTCCTTTGCACTCCTGCTTCTCACTCAGTGTTAGGTCTTCCAGCTCAGCTATGTGGCTGCTGAAACCCCTTTCTCCAGGGGTTCATTTTATGACATTTCCTTTTCTTTTAGAAATCGTCACCATCCTCGTACACAGGCTCCAGACACGCGACGTGCAACACGACTTAACGACTCAACAGGTCTAAAAGTGGGGTGACTTTTTGCTGTACTCACCATGCAGTGGATGACACAGACGTTTTTGGGGTTCTGCTGTAGCCAGTTGTGCATGTTCTTGCAGACAGCGTAGAGGTTGTGCAGGCTGGGCGCCTGTCGTACCGGCCAGCTACATTCAGATACCTACAGGAACAGCACCATGAACAACAGCCAGCTTCAGAAGAGCAGTAAGCAAGGTGTGCTGTGCTACAAATGCTTCCTGCCAAGAAACATACTTCTCTTTTACAACCTAGCGTTACGGGCTTGAAACCTACTCCATCTCTTCTCATGCATAATTCTCTGTGGCTTCCATGAATTATGAGGAGACAAACAAAAAAGAATTCTCAGTTAAATAACATCATATTGGTGTATTGTTCCTGACTATATATTTTTAAAAATTTACATTCCAAATCATGGAATCATAGAATGGTTTGGGTTGGAAAGGACCTTAAAGATCATCCAGTTCTAACCCCCAAGTCAGATTATGTTGAGTGGTCTTTCATAAGGTCATGCAGCAGTATATTGATTTCTGCTATCTCCAAAGCCTTTGTACAACTTGTCCCCTAAAAACTACAGCTCTGATTTCCAAAGGACACTGAGCATCTGTTATTCCCAGTCATTTTGTGTCATAGGATTTTCAACCCCTATATGACAGAATTAGATGGATGAAAAGGAATCTTCTGTTTAAAAAAACCACCCCATCATATCTGAGTAAGTATAGTTAAGATAAGCCAGAAAAATGAATGACAACTTAGAGCTGAAACCCCACAAATTCTGATGTCTAGTTACTATTCATCAATGTACTAGTTCTGAATCACAACACTTAGCTCAAGAACAGTCCTTGCCATCTCAAACAGCACATCAAATAGCCTTCTACAGATATCTCACTGTCATCTGGTTTTAATTGAAATATCCTATTTATAAAGGCATTTCTGGCTCGAAGAAATCTAAAGGAGAAACACCATGAGGCTTGTCCTCAGACAAAGAACTGGTTCTCCCTCTCAGCTGACATTTGGATCTTGCTTAATGCCAAGTGGGGGCACGAAGGAGGTGGTTTGACCAGATGCTCTTAAATAGCCATACAATTTCCATACCTGAGCATTTCATCTCTCAGAGGAAGGAAGTGCTCCAGGTTTCATAAAACTTCTGTTTAAGGTTCTCTCTTACATACACCTGCACAGCATCTTAGAGCAGAAACAGGAATCCTGCCTCAAACCAGAGAACTTCCAAGCTGTTTTGTCTCAAACAACAGCTCCAATGACACCCAGAGGACACAGGGACAGAGCAGGCACTGCCTAACCCAGAGCATCCATCCCACTGCCAGACCTCTGCTTAACTTTTGGGAGATTTTTGTCTAATCCAGTAACTAATTAGATATTTGTCTAATTGCTTTTTAGACTCATTAAAGTTTTTAGACTTCACAATGTGCTGAAATTCACCTGTGCACTCGGTGAGCAAGTGCAGGTTTGTGTTGTAGAAGCCACCCAACAAGTCAGTCTGTGCTCAAGCTCTGGAAGGCAGTGAGTGACCATTCTCCATTTACCCTCTACAGCATTGTCCTCACCTCCATCTTCATTCTCCTGTCTCAAGAGCTGTAATTTATCTCCTTGCTCCTGCTGTAGACACTTGATTTTCCTTTGCCATTGTAAAACCTCAATTACAGAGTGATCATAAACATTTATTCAATCCTTTAATACAGCCAGAGTACTGATACCATAAATGACATTATTTTATATTATCAAGCCTATTATTTTTATATCTTCTCCTCCCAACCCCAAATACTTTTGCAGCAAGTTTTTGGAAGCACAAGATCCACTTGTAATCAGATCACTAAAACACAATCCAGATTCTAAGTGGCTGTTAAAATTAATATGACCAATGATCCTTTCACTGACAATCTTCTGAACAGACCTCACGACACTGAACAACCTCATGACACCATCAAGCATCTGGAAAAGCCATTATCACTTATCAAGTAAATAATATACATTCCCTAACAGTCCATAATTATATATTTACTTTGCCTGTAATTACACATTTGCCTGCTGGTTTGCAATTAGGAAATTAAATATGTGCTATGTGGTATCTCATTTATTGCAAACATCACCTCACCACCACTCACAAATGACAACCTCACAGGAAAATAACAGTAGAGCTTTGGAGATAAGCAGCCAGCTCTCCTTTTACTTTAGCAGGAGGGCAGCAACAGCCAAGGATGTGACCCAGCAGGGACTTTGAAGTTTGGTTTTGTTTAATGCTATATTTGAGTTACGTGTTTTCAAACTGCTCATCCTTCCTCGAGTAGCCATGAGCTCTCCTCTCCAGGGCAACGAGGCAGGGAGGAGAAGGGAACATCATCAGATTTGAGTAGCCACTCTTAATAGTATAATAATAATATATTATTGAGTAGCAACTCTTCATAATATAATTCTGCTGGCCCCACAAAGCCACATCAAGCAGGAAAATGGCCCAGCAGGACATTAACTGTCATCTCTCTCCTGTGCCACTATGCAAAGTGACCTACTTTGGTCTTAGGAAAAAAAAAAACCACCACATTTTACAGAAGATATAGGAATTAAAAAGCCTTTTACTTCAAAGAACAAATGTGTGTCTCAAAAAGTCAGCTCATGTGGCATCTTCATCCAGAAAATACTCTTAATGTGATTTCACCTCCTTGATTGCCCATTAGGATTTTTTTCAAGACATATGAAGGTCAATCTCATTTATAATTGTTTCACATTTCATCCAATCTCAAAGAATTCTGTTCTGTGCATTTCATTTTCCTGAAAAACACCTGGAGTCCATATTTCCTAAATCACAACCCAAAAGTACAATATTTTAATAAAAAGACACATCATTTTCTTCCTGTGTGTGCCAAGGCAATAGCTTACAAAGCACCCAGTCATGCTCTGAGAGCGACACACACAGTCACCTATCAAGCTGTTGGGTAAGGTAGGAGATAAAGCACCAGGGATGGAGGAGTTATGGCCAGGCCAAGCAATACACCACCAGATGTTTAATGCTGGGCTTTCAAGAGTAGATCTGTCTTTCTCCTCCCACCAACAGCAACAGTGATGCACCAGAACCACAATACTGAAGATTTAGAGCCCTTGATATCTTTTAATTAGTCTTTCCCATTCATTTACTCATATTTGAAGTCGTGGCTGGTTCCTGATTGCCACAGAGAAATGTGCTTGGAGAGCAAGTGAGGGATTTCTGGTGATCAGAGCAATTGCTGAAGATGGGTTTGGCTATATCTCTAATTAAAATGAAATTAGGCTTCTGCAGCATGAGATTCGCTTACCCTGACCACAGGTTACGCCTGGCAACTGCTGTTGCCTTTTCCATTGAAGGCAACAAAACCAAGAAATAATAATTTAAGAAAATCATCACTTTTATGGGAGAGGGGAAGAATAGGAAGTTTGCTGAAAGATTAGATCCAATCTTACATTTCAACAGCCATATTTCATAGAGATTTCCTCTAAAAGCCATTAAAGAATGAGAGCCTTGCAATGCTCCTGTATGCTGTTCTGGTTTTAGAGAAGGAAACTGGGGCAGAGGGTGGAGGTGGGTTTTCAAAGTCATACTCTAGTGAAAGAGCCAAAATGCCTCTTCAATCCAGTTTCCAACCCTGTGCTTTGCCTGCTAAGGGCTCCTGCTTGATGAAAGCACAACTGAAGGATTGTCCAACATGAAAATAATCTACCTTCTTTTATTGGTAATTTATTTCAAAGCACTTTCATTTTACTCCTTATTTCTCTGCAGGAGCTTCTGACAGCAAAGCAGGAGCAAAGAGCAGCACAGGCTCAGCTTAGAGCCATGCCATGTACTCTCCCAGGCTCCTAACACAAACATTATGCCCTGAACTTTCCAACTCTTCAATCCCCATGGCCCCAAGCATCAACTAAAACCCAGAGATGGCCACAGCAGCTTAGAAACACTGATAATTACTATTTATCTTCTTACATTCTGCCATTTTCAGGATAGACAGAAACAGGATCTGGTGTCCCTTTGCCCTAGAAGTTTCACCCCCTGGTCTCGTTAACCTCTCGAAGACACTCACCCGGTTGTGGAACTTGGCACTGCGATAATACTTGGGTGACAAGTTGAAGACGGTGTAGTGGTCAGGATGTCTGGAATCCAAAAACGTCCTTACATCTTCAATGTGGTTCCTGAATCCCAGCTCAACGCCTTCAGCCGGAAAAGACATCACTAGAAACGTCAGAAGAAGCCAGGCTGAGCGTGCACCAGAACGTGTTTATGGACTTCTGAAGCCTGGGACACTGTCAGATTTATTTATCCAATGAGCAGCACTTACCTATGATTCTTGAGGTAATGTATGAAATATCTAGCTCTCCCTTGGTGTAACTAAAAAGACAAAGCAGGAGACAGATGTCACACACATATTTACAGAAGACAGCCCATTACAGGAACCAGAAGAGTGTTTTCATGCAAAGATCTGCTTTTGACCCAAGGAAAGAATGATCTTAAAACTGATTCTTTGTACTTTACCATTATGCTTTAAGAAGAGGTTGCAAATATCCTCCTGCAGACAGTGACCCAGCATTCCCCTTCCACATACACAATTAACTGGATGCAGAAGCTTGTAAAAAGGTCCCTTTTCCCTTTACTCATTAATTTTCAGTGCCCATTTTCAGCAGAAACCTCTAGCAGTTTGCCACTTTGCAGATCCCTCAAAGCCTCTGAGGTCTTGCCTGCATTAAGTTTCTTTAATTTATCATAGTCCCACATTGCCCAGAGGCAGGTAGAGCGCCAACACCAGCAGAGGTAACCAAAGCAAAGTCACCTCAGCTCTTTCTTCTACTCCAAAGGTGGCTATAGAAAAGGGAACCATTGCATCAGCAAGATTCTCCTTGGACAGCAAAGGGAAGGCATCCAACATGAGCCAATTCTCAGTGACAAAATATTTTAGTGGTGGCTGACTAGAAGGACTCCACAGGGGTCAGTGAAGGAAATGGAGACTGAGTGTTCCACTTTCACTGTGGGGGCCTTTTAGAGATTTCAGGACATTGATGCTCACTTACTATGAAGCTTAAATTTGTTTTACTTTGGTTTCCCTGCTTCCTTGAAGCCAAACACCAATTATGAGACAGAATCAAAGGAATCACTTATGATTTTCACCTCCTTCCTTCATTCAGGTGGCTGGAAGTTGTGCTGTGCTAGTTAAGGTGGCAGCTCAGCAGCTTGTGATTTTACCTGCGTTACGCAGCTTCAGCTGTACTGTACCTGGCAACAGACTGCATGACCTTTGAAGATGTATCTTTCAGGGTATCCTTCAGGTTATCCTTCAAATTGCTGAAGAGTCTCCCTGCTCCTCCTTTCACCATATCTAGCAAGCCTCCCCCATAGCTGGACTCCATGTCTGGTGATGAGGCACCTTCAAGTACAACAAAACCAAAGCCAACATCACTTATTTTGGAACAAATCCACAGAGCCAACAAACCCACTGCTCTATTCAGAGTGAACGTGTTCACATGCGCTGCTGCACCTCAAGCACAGGCCAAAAGTAGATTTAAAGTCATGATTTTCCAGAGATGAGTGAGCACATTCTTGCCAGCTGCTCTCTGAAACCATCATCAGCTCTTAGCAGTGTATGTAGGTTAACTGGTTAGTGTCAGTATAGCATGGACAACCACCATACAAGCTTCCTCACCTCTCAACCCAACCCAAAGCAAGACTAGCTCTTCAACATGCAGCTAATTTGTTGATCATAATCAAGACTGAATCAACCACCACCCCCTCCACAGGGGTTAGAAAAAGGCACAACAGCTCTTCTAACTGTCACATCTGCCAGACAGCTGAAGGGTGTCCGTTTCTATGGATATAGGAGAAGTCATCAGAGGGATTTTAAGTCATTTAGGAGTCCAGTTAGATTTGTTTCAGTAGAAGATAAAAGTTTTCTTTTTGGCAAGATGAGAGGAAGCTCAGGAATTAACCTTTCCAGCCAAGAATAAGAACATTTTGGGATGTTTGTATGTTTGCAGCCTTAGTACAAGGCTCAGCAAATTGCCAAGGCTAAAGCAGAGCGGGGCTGACCTCCTTGGTAAGCTTTTCCTTCCCAACTTGAATGTCATGAAGCTGCAAAGAGCAAGAGTCATTTACAGTGTTATTTAGATGGGTTGTTAGATGGTCAGGTTACACCTCAGGTGTTTGCATTTTGCAATTAAAATGGAAAAACTATTCCACTCTCTTGACCAAGGACCAGTTTGTTGCAGCCTTCCTTATTATAGCAGCACTGTGTCAAGAGCATCATTCTGAGAACAGTGGAAGTACAATAAATTGGATGTAGGCTTGAGTGAACGTAGTTTTGTGTCATTGCAGACTTGAGTTGTTGGACACAAACCTAGTAAAATGATATTTTAACTGCTTCTTAGCTACAAATTAAGCTCTTGACTATTTTAATTGCTTTCTGGTCACTAGACCTCAACTGTTTTGATCTTAGCAAGCTTTAAGTATATCTCTGTAGTTATACATTTGTTACCTCATTATGTCAGATTAGTCAGAAGACCTAGATCCTCTAGGACAGCAAATTAAGCAACAAGCAACCTCTGTAAATCCATTCCACACTCACAGGTAGTCTCATAACTGAGATGGCATCTGCTAAGAGATACTTTTCCCAGAGCACCTGGAAAGTCTGAGAACATTTGTCCTACTGTAGAGCCATGGGACAACTGATTTGTAAAATGGTTGTCATTATTATGGTCATTATTAATTACTGGTCATTATTAAACTGGTCATTATTAATTACTCCAGCACCAGAAATGGGAAAGCTTTATCATGGTTAAGGCAGGCTGGTGGCATTGCCCATCCTCATTATAGATTTTCCAAAGAGACCTTACAGCTCTCACTTCTCTGGCTCTATAGCACATCCATGAGTGCTGTTAGATACAGGCTACTGAAATATTGCTCACATAACCATCATTACCACAAGAAGTACTTTAGAGGCATTCAGACTATTAAGAAACATGAAAAAAAATCCCTAAACATCTAAAAGAGCTCCTACTGATTTACTTGGTAGATTACCAAGCCCATTTAAATGGCATTCACTCTTTCAGAGTGAATTTATATCAATAAATAGAATGCATATCTTTAAACTGGAGATTCCATTGGTAAATTGATGCTCTGCATTCCCCTGGGAACAGAGGGTGCTTAATGCACTCTGATGTGGGCATGGTCCACATCCACATGATCCATGTGCTAGACCAGTAAAATTAGAGGCCATCTCTTCTCCTCTGCACACTGCCAGCTTCAGAACAGAAGATACCTTCTCAAGGCACAGGAATATTTCTTTTGCCAAATGACTTGCAAGTATCTACCTCAAGAATGATTAAAAAAAATAAATAAAGAAAAAAAGTAGCCTGTTGGCTTCCAAGTATGGAATCAACGTTTGATCTCTCTTCAAAAACTTTGCTTTCATATCACTCTGTGCTAGAAGAGCCAGGGTGGAAGGAGGAGGTAATGTTCAAAAGGTAATTTCAGTTCTGCAGGTCAACTTTTAAAAGAAAGGAAGGCAGAAAAAGGTGGAACAGGGGAAGGAGGGTAAAGGGATCAAAGGACCAATGGTACTGGACAAATGTTATTGTTGGAAATGCTGTAGGAGAGCAACAGGAAGGCTTTGAGAGTATGGAAAGCCTAGAATCTAGAAATCAACCCTATAGGGGTGAGGGGGAGGGAGAGAGGAGGAGAAAGAGAGAGAATGAGGATTTCACTATATTTCTAAAAGAAGCAGCAGCAATTAATTCCAAGTTTATGATGTACACTAAAACAGAGAGACAGGAAGGATGGCTGATGGAGACATGCCAGCTGCTGCTACTGAACCAAGGGGGGAAAACTGGTATTTCAGATTTCATGTGAGGCAAGCAGTACTTATTCTGTAAGCTATTGAGGAAGCTTACAACATAGCAGCACTTGGTGCTACACCAGGTGAAGGGATTTCCTCAGGTATCTTTTAGTCCCTGGATCAGAGCAGCATCCTCAGGGCTGATAAAAATAATCTTTGATAATTACTAGGAATGATACAGTCTCAGATTGATCATAGGAGAAAAAAATATATACATTCAAAGGCTCCTCTGCCAGACAGCGTCTCCAACAAAGCATTAAGATGTAAGAGAGCAGAAGGGGTTAATGCATTAACACACCAACCTGACAGTATCTACAGAAACCCACAAGAACAGCAAAAAAAGATTGGATTTAAGGAAACCAAGGCAGCCTGCCTCTGCATTTTTTTGCTGAATAAACCATTTCTGTGCAAAGTCCCTTTTGTAAATGGAGATCTCCAGAGCGACTGCAGACCTTTCCAAAGGACAGCCGTGGTTCCTTGAGCTCCATACAACAGCAGCTGGAACAGGGCACCAGGACAAGGAGGGCTGAGCTCCACATCCCACATGCCTCCTCTGGAAATCAGCCACCTGGCTGGGCATCACCTACCACTGCCCCAAACCATGCTCAGGGACAGCTGCCTCCACAGGTTTGCTTCTCTTGAATAGAGAAGTCCTGAGAAAAGAGCAGTTGAGTTTTCCCTCAAGCACATCAGCAGAGGACTACAACCTATTCTGTGGCAGAAGAACCACCAAGGACAGTTGCTGAGTCTGAAGGGATGAGCCCATTGTCGCTCCCTCTCGGAGCCCAGCAGGAAGGAGGTTCAGGTTGCAGCGTGGAGATAAGGTGATCACCATGAGCACGGTCAGGATATTGAGTTAGCAGTGTAACGGCATTTCCTTGCTCAGAAAGATCTTCCTACAGAGCTGGGTGGTAAATTCAGAAGAGAGAAATAGTTCTCTCCCTTCACACAGAAGCAAAAAGCACATTTTTGTATTAAAATGAAGTGTCTGGGGCACGTGACACCCCCTCCATCCCACCAGGAACCGCGTCCCATGCGCACATTTGCTTACACCAGAGCTAAAGCCAAAATGAACACTCCCAGACCCCACACAAGCTCCAAAAGCATCTTCTACTACAGCAGAAACAGGAGCTCACAAGCTTGTCTGCATAGAACAGTTCACTGCAAGTGAGCAACCAGGAGCCCACCACGTGGCTCAGATCCCAGTTTTCAGTGTGTTATCACACAGCAGTTCAGGTCACATTGACCATGGGCTGGAGCTGCTGGCTAGAAGTCTCATTATGGAGAATGTTTATGTATATGAGATGCATCTTGTTCCCTCTGTGGCAAGAACTCTTTATTAACCCAGTTATTGGATATTCCCCGGAAGGCTTCGCGTGCGCGCTCCAGAGACGTCCTTCTGACCTGTATTTGTAGCAGAGCTTTCAGAGGGATCCCTTGCTCACTGCAGCCTTTTCATTTCCTAAGAAAGGAACTTTTAATAGAGCAGTTTTATTGCCACATGTGCCTGAGATGCATGGGACTGCTCTTCTGGAATAGCTCTGTTAGGTGATGGCAGTGATGATCTCCTCACTAAAGTGCTCCAAGTCAATGGAGCGGCATGAAAAAGAGACGACGTCATCCATTCGGTTGACGAGGTGAAGTCTGGGTTTGTTCTGGCTGAAGGTGCTTGCTCTGAGAAGAAACTATTCTACATTCAGAATAAACCTCCAGCAGTCACCAAATAAAGTGACAACCTGCCACATCTTCTCATAAAACCAAAATGTATTCTGGAGCAGCGTTCCTATCACAGTCCTACCCCATCGGCAGCCAACGGGTGGGATTTCTTTGGCCAGATTACAACCAAAGGAGCTTCTGCTGACAGCACCAGCCTTGTGCTGTACAGGATGGAAGCTGGAGAACACCAAAGTCTTAATTAAAGCACTTAGATCTCTCTACTAATTTTACAGAGTATCAGAAAAATGATGTGCAATGCAGGAGAACTTCTCCCAAAGCAGAGAGGCCACCAAGACACCGCAGCAAACGCTGTATCCCTACAGACGTGGGGTGCACAGCCTCAGAGGAGAACGCTGTGGTCACCAGGGAAGTTCAGAAGGATGCACTCCTGTACAGGAGTGGCTGAGCATGGGTTCTCTGCCTGCTGTCCCACCCTGACCTGCTCACCAAAGGCTCAGGTGTTACACCAGAGTGACATAAAGGGCTTCAGCAGGACAGCAGGGGGGTGTTGGGAGCTTGAGGAGAGGCCAGTACTCATCAATACAGTAATCAGCCTTCCCTTAGGAGAGCAAAGCCATCAAAGCCTGTACATGAGCCAAACAAGGAAACTCATCTTCTGCACATGGCCAAAGAACCTGTGCTGTATCCAGAAGGGGAACACCTCCCTCCTCCCATACCCCCACGAGGGACCATTCACCTCAACTCCCCTTGCTCCAGTCCCAGTAAGTACTGGTTCTGCTTAGTCTCAAAAGCAAAGACACTTAAACCAGCCCAGCTTTAAAGAATGAAGCAGGTGTGACCCTGATGCTGGAGGGAGGACATGTCATCCAGAGGGACCTTCACAGGCTTGAGAGGTGGGCCCGTGAAAACCTTGTGAAGTTCAACAAGGCCAAGTGCAAGGTCCTGCACCTGGGTCGGGACAGCTCCAAGCACAAATCCAGGCTGGGTGGAGCATGGATGGAGAGCAGCTCTGAGGAGAAGGACTTGGGGTGCTGGGGGAGGAGAAGCTCCACACGAGGCGGCACCGTGCGCTGGCAGCACAGAGCCAATAACCGTGTCCTGGGCTGCACCCAGAGCAGCGTGGGCAGCAGGGCCAGGGAGGGGATTCTGCCCCTCTGCTCCGCTCTCCTGAGACTCCCCCTGCAGTGCTGCCTCCAGTGCTGGGGCCACCAACAGCACAAGGACATGGACCCACTGGAGCCAGCCCAGAGGAGGCCACGAGGGTGATGCCAGGGCTGGAGCAGCTCTGCTGTGAGGACAGGCTGAGAGAGTTGGGGCTGTTCAGCCTGGAGAAGAGAAGGCTCCAGGGAGACCTTCCAGTGGCCTCCCAGTACCTGAAGGGGCTCCAGGAAGGCTGGGGAGGGACTTTGGCCAAGGGCAGGGAGTGACAGAACAAGGGGTGATGGCTTGAAAGTGGCAGAGGGGAGATGGAGCTGAGATGTGAGGAAGAAATTCTTTGGTGTGAGGGTGGTGAGACCCTGGCCCAGGTTGCCCAGAGAAGCTGTGGCTGCTCCTCCCTGGAAGTGTTCTCGGCCAGGTTGGATGAGGCTTTGAGCAACCTGGTCTAGTGGAAGGTGTCCCTGCTGCTGGCAGGGGGGTTGGAACTGGGTGAGCTTTAAGATCCCTTCCAACCCAAACCAGTTTGTAGTTCTGTGTTTCCACACCAGCCACCATCACCTGCAGCCAGAGATTTCACAGGGGACCACGTAGGGGCCAGCGACAGAAGGTTCCACACCACCACCAGCTGACTGAGATGCTCACTGGTTGGAAGAGGTGAGAAATGCCTAGTTTGGAAGCTTTCCCTGAAAGATCTGTACATTGTGGCCCTCATCTGCCGGGGGGAGGGTCCCTGAACACTGCCCCCAACCCTCCCAGCAACCCACAAACCCTACAAGCCACAGGGCATGGATTCCATCTCCCCAGAGAGTTATGGGGGAAATCAGCTGATGTTAAAAGGCATTTAAGACTGTGTCAGGCTGGTTATTGATGCTGATGAAGCAATACTTCAGCCAGGAGGTGAAAGCAAGACGTCTAGAAATGGGAGAGCAGGCAGTGAAGTACTGCATGTCATGGGTTACTTAGCAAGAGCAAACAGACCCTCTTTGCCTGTGAAGGGCAGACAAGAAGCAGACATGAACCCATAGGAAAGGAAGCAGGTTTACCTCAGGCTGCCCAGACTATCTCTAACAGCATCTTCAATGTCAAACTATTTGGTTTTTTGGCTCAGAGAGCTCCTGCCTGTGCTTTCTTTAGACATGGAGCAAGGAAAGAGCTAAACCTTCCCTGTTCCTCACCACAGTTCTTCTCTAGAAGAGCATTAAAGCTTCCATCTCCCACCCTTCCAAAAAAAAAGGTGAGTTTGGGAGTACTAAACGCTCCTCTGTATTCTCATTCTATGGTACCATGAAAAACTGACACTCTGATGAGAAAAATCCTGTTAGTTGCTGCACACATGCCCCATATTCCACATTTCTGGAAGTTTTTAGCCACTTGCTGCAGCCTTGATGAGAAAAAACCTGTTGGTTGCTGCACACATGTCCCATAATCCACATTTCTAGAAGTTTTTAGCCACTCACTGCAGCCTTCTCCCTCCCCACAATGTATTTTTTTGGGGGGAAGGGTTATTTTCTTGTCTCCCCCCCCCCCCCCCCCCAGATGATTAGCAGAGCATGGTGTGAAAGGGACGCGGTGGAGGCTGCCCCATGCCTTGGCAAAAAGGGCCCCTTTAAAGGTCCCTGAACTGAAAGAAGCGGAGCTGCTGTTGTTGTTGTGGCTTCAACAACAAAGCCCAGATTGTTTTTAAGGAACACTCAGCAAAAAAAATGATACTATTTGTGCTGCTGCCTCCCCCCAGCCCGCGGAGGAGCAGCCACAGCTCACGTTCCTCCTGCACGCAGCTCTCCCAGCAAAGCCTGGCCGGTGCGGGACGTGATTTCACACCAGCATTACGGATCCAAAGCCAGGCTGCTGTGGCTCCATCAGAGTATTCATGGGCTTCACCTCGGCATTGCATGAGAGCCCTGGTGCAGGCACCTCTGCCACGACGTTATTAGAGCATCTTCATACAGGTACAGAGAATCGTTTGGTTGGAAAAGACCTTTGAGATCATTGAGTCCAACTGTACCTGTCCACTGCTGAACCAGATCTCTGAGCACCTCATCTACCTCCAGGGATGGGGACTCCACCACCACCCTGGGCAACCCCCTCCAATGCCTCAGAACCCTTTCAGCAAAGAAATTCTTCCTCACATCCCATCTCAACTGCCCTGGCCACAACTGGAGCCCATTTCCTCTTGTCCTGCCCCTTGTTCCTTGCTTGAACAGACCCACCCCCACCTCTCTGCACCCTCCTTGCAGGGACTTGGACAGAGCCAGAAGGTCTCCCCTCAGCCTTCTTTTCTCCAGGCTCAACACCCCCAGTTCCCTCAGCCGGGAACTCAGCACACTTGTGCTCCAGACCCTTCCCCAGCTCCGCTGCCCTTCTCTGGACACGCTCCAGCACCTCCAGGTCCTTCTTGGAGTCAGGGGCCCAACACTGAACCCACCACTCGAGCTGCGGCCTCACCAGTGCCCAGGGCAGGGGGAAGAGAACTTCCCTGCTCCTACTGGCCACACTGGTGCTGATCCAGGCCAGGATGCCCTTGTCCTTCTTGGCCACCTGGGCTCTCTGCTGGCTCATGTTCAGTTGCTGTTGACCAGCAACCCCAGGTCCCTCTCTGCCCAGCAGCTCTCCTGTCACTCTTCCTTAAGCCTGGAGCATTGCATGGGGTTGTTGCAACCCAAGTGCAGGACCAAGCACTTGGCCTTGTTAAACTTCACACAGTTGGTTGCAGCCCATTGATCCAACCTGTCCAGATCCCTGTGTAGAGCCTCCCTACCCTCAGCAAATCAACACTTCTGCCCAGCTTAGTGTCATCTATGATCTTATTGAGGGTGTGCTCAATCCTCTTGTCCAGATCATCAATAAACTTGCATGATGTATGGAGGGGTATATGTGTGCAAAAAAGAGATGGACAGACAGACAAACCGCCCCAGGCAGAGGCCCCACACCCCTGGGTACCCTCAGCATCTCCAGCTCCTGCCGTTCCCTGCACCGAGTCCATCTTCCACGCTCAGCACTTTGTCTTGCCCAGGATTGCAAATCAATTTGCAGCCATTCCTGGCAGAGTTTAAACTCCCATTTCAAGGGGGAGGCTGGAAGGGGTTTCTAAATGAACATCTCCAGGCAGGTGGCTCCTGTGCACCCCGTGACAATCGACAGCGTGGAGATCCCAGTGCTTTATTCCTCAGCTACGTTTTAAGAGCACAATCTCAGCACCCTGAAGCTCAATCCTCCCTCACCACCCCTTCCAGCACGTAGCTCTCTCCCAGACAGCTCAGCTTCATCACTTTTAAGCCAAGACTCTAAAACATCTTTGCTATCATGTGCACTTACATCCTCCCTTGGATCAGACGTAGACATCAACTTTTTAACAAGCACCAAGTGGTGCGTTGCAAAGGGGCTGGGGAGAAATCAACAGCAAGAGAAGCAGCTCCAACAGCAAGAAAGGGGAATTTGCAGGAAAAGAGAATTATTCTACCTGCAGAAATTACTTGGGAAGTTCCTCAGGCTCACACAGACCCTGAAGAGTGGTGGGAAAAAAAAAAAAAGGAGAAAAAAAGAAATCAGTCTCATCTGTCCCCTCCTCCACCGCTGTCCCAGATTCCTGGTGGAGTTAGATTCCCTACAAGGCTGAGCAGGGATATTTTAAAGTGTTATTCTGTAAAAATAAACAGCAAAACACACACAGAGTGGAACTGCAGGACAACAGCAGCAGAACAGGCTCCCACCACTCGATAAAGCCATCACCGAGACCCTCAAACCCAGCTCCTTCTCATCCTGATGTTTTAAAACACATAGTGGAGGCATGCAAGCAGAAGGCTGATTTGACAAGTGTAATGCCCAAGAAAAGAGGTTAAAGCCCATGGGATGACTTCAGCGTGGCCAAAGGGACGTTTAGGATCAGGCTATCAAGATGTTTGGTCTCTCTAAGGGCACAGGGAAGCAGGAGATGCACAACGAGCCAAGGGTAAGGGCTCATCAGATCACAAAGCACCTGAGATTAGAAACCAGGATTGTCCCTCACCCCAAAACCTGCACACTTTGGGTATTTTACAAGAAATGTATTAACAATGAGGCTGCTCAAGACAAAACCCAATAGTTCTTGAGCAAAAGGGGAAAGCTGGATTCACTGGAGGAGAGTTGGGGACTGACTATCCAGAAACACAGCTGTGGGGAGCTCCCTGGAGTATGGTCAGCTCCAAAACACAGGGCAAAACCTGGAATATTTCTTTCTTAAGCAGGCAATTAGCATGAGAGTCATCAGTAATGCAATGGTATAAGCAACATCAGAGGAGGTTGGGAGAGGATGGGCTACAGGAGGTAAGCACAGAAAGTTTCCAGCTTTCAGGAGGCAAAGACAGGCAGCTGCCAAAACCATTGCTCCCCAGTCAATATCTGCCCCTTCCAGTGTAAGGACTGGTTCACTGCATGAAGGGTTGAGCTCAAACCCATCGTGTGGTGCAGACATCCTGAGCATAAAGACATCTTCAATAACTGATTCAAGTGAGGGAGTAGTTGGGGGGTTTTTTGGTGGTTGGTTGATACCTGGAGTAGAGAGAAACTGCCTCAAGACCCAAAGTTGCATTACTACCTGCCCAAGAACATCTTGGCATCTTTAACAGAAGGGTCACCACATGTTGTTCAGCCTTTCTCATGCCCAAAAGCAATGAGCATCTGTCCACCACAGCATCCTTTTCAGATGAAGTTAGGCTGGGAAATAAAGCCATTAGAAGCTTATGAGGGGCTCACACACTACAGACATTGGGAGGAAGGAGAGGAGATGGGAGGAACTGAGAAGATCCTTTGTGCTTTTCTATGCTAAAATGCTAGAACTAATATTGTACAAGCCCAGGGCTTCTTATTTGAAGGTTCATTTGAGACTGCCTAAATGTAAACTTCATGGACATGTGAAGAATTAAGACATTTCTGCTTTTATTTGAGAAATAAGAACTGAAGAAAGCTGCTTGCACCATCAACTCTGCAATATGGAGGATTTCCACGAAGAGTGTCCTTTTTTAGGACAGTAGTGATGTGAAATTGGGGGGGGGGGGGGGAATAATCACCCCCCAATACTGTGCCAGATTTGTTTTGTTTGCTCTATATTTCCCCTTCTGAAGCTTGTACTACGGTGAGCAAACTGCATGAGAGGCTGGAACACTGAATTACTACCACAAACCATGAGATCTGGCTTTAAAGTTGATTGACATCCTCTCTGCTTCTCCTCCCTATCAAAACAACAAATAAATATATTAAAAAAAAAAAAAAGAAAAAAGAAAAAGCCCTACTGCCAATGCCAAACCATTCAAGTGCCCAAAAAAACACCAACCAAACAAAAGAGTTATTAAACCCAACCTCCTCGGTTGAAAACGCAGCTAGGAGAGAATACAAGACAACATTGTCAGCCACGGGCTTTGTCCCCGTGCCAGTGACATGGAGACGTCTCTCTTCTGACTCAGTGAAAAGGAATGGCCAGAGTACAAGAGATGATGTTTGCAAGTGTAAAACAGTTCCACAAATCTCAACTTCAACACTTGCAATTTATTTTAAACGCTTTTCTTTCGCAGTTCCTCTGCCTGAGGAAGCACCCAGCACCAGCAAGTCAACCCCTTGAGTGTTTAAAAGGTATTTTGTCAATTAACTACTGTATAAACACCACAGAAGAGCACAGAAAGGGGTTTTTTTTCCTTTCATAACATGTATCCTTGCTGTTACTTTTATATCTTCTTTCCTAGAACCTCTTCTTCTTTCAATGCTCAGCCAGCTGCTAAGAAAGCGTTATTGAATGCCACAGCAAAAAACCTAAATAAATTGCTTCTTCCCTGCCTGCTTCTCATCTTGTGAGCACTTTCAGAGCCTTAAAAAATAAAGAGACAAAGGGATAATACCAAGCTGCTGCTCTTGGAATTTGTTTTTTGAACTCACAATGTTTTGTGTCCTGCCAGCTTCAGCTCAAGTCTCCCCTTATCTCCCCTTCTCACCATCCTCAAATGTCCAACCCAAGTGAACACAGCACACTGGGAGATTTAAATCAGAGACTTAAACCACACACTGACCAATATTTGATTCTGACTGGTTTAAATCTGGCAAAGTTTAAAGCAACCAAAGACAAGGTCTCACACAAGCGTCCTCAGATACCAGCAGTAACCAATACAGCTGCCCAACCTGAAATAAAGCTGCAGCTCTTGGCTTCTGTGAGCTCATCTCAAGCCTAACAGGGCAGCACTTGACATCACTGTGGGCAGGAGTTTCCATTGATGCTGCCTGTGAGCACACAGGTACCCCACGCTCTACTCTGGGCCACTTAAACTGTCATTACTTCAGTTGAACAGGTCCCATTAGTGCTCCTCTGGGTGATGGGAGCAGAAGAATTTTTAATGATCTGAACCCAGAAGTGTTTACCAGTCTCAGAGACTTTGAAAATCTTCTTTTCTCAAGCTCAGCCACTGGGCATAGCCTGGCCAGAGCCTCCATCCCAGTGCTCGTGTGCCTCACAGAGGCATGGTGGGGCCAAAGAGCCCCTGGGGAGCACCAGCTCCCTTCCAGCCACAATCACACAGAATCCCAGCATTGCCTGGGTTGGAAAAGCCCTTGAAGGTCATGAAGTCCAACCATGAACCCAACACTGACCAGTCCCCACTGACCCATGTCCCTCAGCACTGTGTCTACACGACTCTTCAATCCCTCCAGGGATGGGGACTCCACCACTGCCCTGGGCAACCCCTTCCAATGCCTCAGAACCCTTTCAGGAGAGAAATTCTTCCTACCTTCCAAGAGCAACCCCCTCCCACACACATGATTCTCTTCATTCCTGGCTTTTTGTCCTTTTGACACTAAGCAATACCAATAAAAACAAAATACATTAAGCCAATAATCATAAGCACTCAGAAGTTACAGCAAAGCTGCAACCACTGATTATTTTCATTGCAAGAAGCTGTTTATGAGACTGCAAGCCCACATTAAGGGATGAGAGTTTCAGATGGAATACTTTGAATTAGTTTTAAAAATAATAATAATAATAGAAAAACTCAACAGGGGTCCATCCACTTTCTCAGCTCAAGTGAGTGAGTGTGGTTGCAGCAACAGCAAATACAGCCACACCACCTCAACCAAGAGCAATTTACCCCAGAATTACCAGCACTTTGTCTTCAGCACAAATCCTCACCCCTCCAACTTCTGTAATTGCTTAATATTGATCTACACACACATCTCCCATTACACACACATCTCCTGGAGAGCAAAGGCTGTTTCTCTATGCCCAGAGAGCACTGCCCTGGCACAGATGAGATTTCATATGCAGGGAAAGAAGAGGAAGGTTTGGGAGGTTTCATTCTCCAACTATTTAACTTCACCCAAAGATGTTGGGCTCAAGTGCAGCAATAACCCAACAGGCAACCACTATTTAAAACAAAACAAAAATAATAAGAAAAATTGAATCATAAAGTAGGTCAGGTGTGTGGGAAGTAGGTAACGAGCTCTGATTTGGCCAGGGTCCCTCAAAGATTTCACCTTCATGGTCTGACACCTAATTATGCAGAAGAGATGCTCCCCTGCCCCACCAAAACCCAGCAGCACACCCCTCCCTCACACCATAACATGTCACCAATTTATCTCACCCTTCTCCTTCCTGAGGAATTTGGGTCTCTTTTCCCAACTGAAATATGCTCTACCACTGCCCATCTTGGCAATTTAGACTTTGGCATCATTAGCACAAAGACTCTTGAGTATTTATAATATGAATATATTCTCTATTAAAAATATATATAATTAAAAAACCCACCCAAACCACACAGAAGGTGGGTGGTAGTTTTTTTTCCTTGCTCCTATTAAGCCAAAACCCCAACCACCTCATTTTCCTGTCTCTCTTTCACATCCCTCCCTAATTCCTCCCCCCAGAACGATCCATCTTCACATTACATTAAAGACAATTTATGTCCCACAATCAATGAGCAGCATCACTTACTGAATCACTAGAAATCACCAGCACACCTGAGGGGTGGATATGGCTCTTTAAGCTTTTATCATTTCATCCTTGGCAAAGAAAAATACCTTTGCAATGAACTGAGAAAAACTAGGCATTTATCAGCATCAAAATGTTCTAATGAAGGAAGCAGATACAAGTGGGGACTTCAGGTTTAGGATGGGGCATCACACTCCATGCAGCTTTTGTTTAGATTTCATATGAAATGTTTAGAACACCTATCAGAGAGTCCTTAGTAAATAGATAAGGTATTAAATATATATATATATTTAAATTATAATATATTAATATATTTTATATATCTATCTATCTATCTATATATATATCTCTCTCTATATATATATCTCTCTCTCTATATATATATATATATCTCTATATATATCTATATATATATATATATCTTCTAAAACCAATTCAAGAGGCATATTAAGGCCTGAGGTTTGTTGCTGCTTAAGGGTCAGTCACGTTGTTTATCATTCCTGTAAAATTTAGGCAGAAAATTACCAAAATAAACTAAAGGAAGCAAACTCTGATTAACATAGATCCTATAACACAGACCCCTTAACAACCATCCACCTGAAATCCCAGAGCCAGCCCTTCATCAATCCCATGTGTTTAAGGGGAGAACATCCCAGAAGCTGATAGATGGCATTAATGCAATTAACACTCTCCGTGGTTAATAGCTAAATCATTGCAATGGTTGAACACTGCACAAAACCCATCAATAAAGGCATTGTCTCACAATCCATGAGCACAAACACCACCTTCCACAGCACAACCACCTTTGGCTTGTTAAGTTCTAGGAGACTCATTCAGATAATCACTTTAATGACAGATATTAAACTGACCACAACATCCACCTCAGCAGATGCCGATAGAAGAATCCAAGTAACTGTAACACTGTGGGTAAGAATCTCCTGCCAAACACGGTGGTCACCAGCAACTGTAGCAGATAGCAGAGCAGCAAATTCAAATATATTTCTACAGCCCAGGAGTAAATTAAAAAAAAAGAAAGATAAAAAAGAAAGCCAACCCCCAAAAGAACTCTTGAAAGCAAATTCAGATGGCCAAGGGGAAGAGGACAACATTATTCTTATCACATCAGGGAAGATGCAGAACAAAAAATCAGGGCAAGACTTTACCCACTCAAGTCCAGATTTAGGTCATTAAGGGTTTTCTCTCTACTGAAGTCCAGACTTAGGTCATTAGGGATTCTTTTCCCCACACAAGTCCAGGTTTAGGTCATTAAGAGTTTTTGTCTCTACTGGAGTCCAGGTTTAGGTCATTAGGGGTTCTCCTCCCCAGCCAAGTCCAGGTTTAGGTCATTAGGAGGGTTCTCCCCCTGAGAAGAGGGTACCACATTAAACCAAAGCTGATGTATTTTAAGTCCTTGCTGCGTGCTTTGGGCTCACCCCTTTCTTTCACGGAACAGCACAGGTATCACTGCAAGATCACCCCGCTGTAATGGGTGGACATCAAATTTGGTCCCCCACAACTGAATGAGATGTTTCCCTGCAGAAGTTGGAGCTTTAGAAGTTCCCTGTGAAGGCTGTAGATGTTCATTGCAATGGGCACATCTAACCAACCAGAACCACTTTGAGTGATCACTTAGAAGCCATCAGATGAATACACTCAATGACTTGGTGATCCAGGCAAATTTGAACCTGTGATTTAGAGGTGAAGAGTTCTCTATCCCATTACCAATCATAAAGACCATCTGGTCCTCTACTCCCTGATTAAAAAAAATAAATTAAAAACTGAAAAGAAATGGTGCATGCAGTGCATCACCTATCAGAATTAATCCAACTCAGTTTGATGAGTGGTTTTTAGAGAAAAAAAAATAATAAAGTAATGATGATTCGATGAAATAAGTCAGTTGGGGAAAGATCTCAAACACTCCATCCATTTTAGGTTCAGAACAACCTTTTCCTCTTCGGGGCTGATAACCACGAGGACTTATTAACCGCTGATTTCTGCAGCGCTGCCCAACCAGCTCCCCCCTTGGATTTGTTTCATCCCACTGCCCGGACAAAGGGCTGCTATTGTCCCCGGCCAGACAGCCTCCTCCTCCCCACACGAGGCCAAAACACCCCCCCCACGGCAGAACCCCCCCTCCCCACGCGAGGCCAAAACCCCCCCCCCCCCCCCGCGGCAGAAAACTCCCTCCCCACACAAGGCCAAATCCCCCCATGGCATAAACCCCCCTCCCCACACAAGACCAATTCCTCCCACAGCAGATGATACCTCCCCTCCCCACGAAAGGCCAATCCCCCCCCACGGCAGATACCCTCTCCCCACGGCAGAAACCCCTTCCCCATGCAAGGCCAACCCTCCTCCACAGAAGAAACCCCCTCCCCACATCCACACCCCCTTCCCCATATCCACACCCCCCTCCCCACGGCAGAAACCCCTTCCCCATGGGGCATACCTCCTTCCCACGGTAGAAACCCTCCTCCCCGTGCAAGGCCAACCCCCTTCCAAGGCAGAAACCCCCTCCCCACACCCCCTTCCCATGCAAGGCCAACTTCCCCCCCCGGCAGACACCCCATCCCCACGGCACATACCCCCTCCCCACGGCAGCTCCCCCGTCCCTCCCCACGCCCCCCGCGCGGCCGTACCGGAGCTGTCCATGGTGCTGCCGCCCTCCCCGCGGGGCTGCGGCTGCTGCTGCCGCGCCGGGCTCCGGCCGCTCGGCCCCGCGTTGGCCCCGGGCTCGGGCTCGGCCCCGCCGCCGCCTCCGCTGCCCTCAGCGCCGCTCTCCACCAGCTGCAGAGATTCATAACCGTCACCGCCCGGTTTTTTCCGGTAGCTCCCCAGCAGGCTCATGGGGGAACCGGGCGGAGAAGCTGCTCCAACGCCGCGGGCAGGAGGGGGAAGAGAAGCGCGACCGGCCGCCCCGAAGGGAGGGGAGGGGAGGGGAGGGGCGGGACAACCCTCCGCACCCCCCCCTTATCCCCGCCGAGTACCCGGTGCCGCCCCCTCCCGCCCCTCCGGAGCCCGGAAGCGATCGCTGAGGCCGCAGCCGGGGAGGCCGGATCCCGGTAACGGCGAATGGATCCGGTAACGAGTGCGGGAAATGCAGGTGCGGGAGGGGACGGAGGGAGGGTCCCCCCCCCCGCCAGCTGCTGCGAGAGATTAATGAGAATAAAACTAGCGGAATCTGCCCCATTTCCTTCTCCGGGGCTGTTGTTATCACAGAATCACAGACTGGTTTGGGTTGAAGGAACCTTTCATGGCCACCCCGTCCAACCTCCCCACAGGGACATCTCCAGCCACATCAGGTTGCTCAGAGCCCCATCCAACCTGACCTGGAAAGTTTCCAGGGATGAGGCATCTACCACCTCTCTGGGCAACCTGGGCCAGTGTTTCACCACCCTCACACCAAAGAATTTCTTCCTCACATCTCATCTCAGTCTCTCCTCTTCCAGTTTAAAACCATCACCCCTTGTCCTGTCACTACAGGCCCTGCTAAAAGTCTGTCCCCATCTCTCTTACAGGCCCCGTTTGAGTACTGGAAGGCCACATTAAGGTCTCCTCAGAGCCTTCTCTTCTCCAGGCTGAATAACCCCAACCCTCTCAACCTTTCTTCATACAAAAGCTGTTCCCTCTCTCAGATCATTTTGTGGCCTCCTCTGGACCTACTCCAACAGATCCATGTCTTTCCTGTGCTGAGGACTCCATATTATTCATGTCTTCTGGCAAACACATCCCCCCTCCCAAAAGAGGTCCTTCAGCTGGGAGGATTGGGGTGTACAGCTGGCGTGAAGAGGTTCTCAAAACACCAATTGACATGAAGATCTTTCTATCACACCAGCGAAAGGTGCATTCCTTGGGAACGGGCCAAGGTCACTGAGTTATGGGCTCACACAGCCAATTCTGCAGTCTGAAGGAGAAGGGATGGCACAGCAGTTCTGCACTGAGCCTCCAAAAAACCTCCAGAACATCTCCAGTTCAGTGTAACACCACATCTGTCTGCAGGCAGGTAACTGGAGGGGTCCCAAACTACAGTCCCATCCCACCACCATGGGATGCATGAGCATGCCAACCCCTTGCCTGTGCAACTGCTGGCTTAAAACCAGTGGCACCCAGCTGAAGAAGCTCTACCACCCATTGCTAAGCCATTGTTGTTGTTAGGTCTCACCAATCTGTTTTCAGCTGTTCACATGTAAACAGACTTTAGACCACCACAGAGCGTGTCCTTCAACAATTGATGAGCCATTCCTCCCATTCTGCACCCACAGCTAGCAGGTGATTTCATTTTACATTTTTCCATAGAGGAACTGAAGGATGCTCCAAAGGAAATGACCACTAATGAACTCTTCTAAATGGATTTCTTTTTAATTTAAGGAAAAACAAAGGCAAGAAGAAGTGGTAGCATCCAAACACAAGCATGCCTCCAATCTCTTGCAGAAGGGACATGAAGTAATCTGTGTAAAAAAAACCAGTGTGTGTTTGCTTCTAAAGCAATAACATCAACCCACACTTCTGGGGCAATAACCAGAACTTGAAATATTCCTGACACTTGGCTGAAATTTCCCTGCTTAACGCTCCAGGGCAGTGGGCATCTGCTGGAGCCATCCCTCCTCATGTCCTGTTGTTTCTATAACTCCTGCAGGTCTGTGTGACGGTGCAGAGAAGGTACCTCTGTGACCCAGAATTTCCTCAGAAAAACCCAAGCAGATTTAGTAAACTAAAATGGACTGATCTGACGTAAACGGTTCTCAGTTGGCAGCGGTAACAGCTTGAACCCAAGGTTACAATGGTGAATTTTCTACCCCCCTCATCACTGGGCTTTTAATCACAGAATGGTTGAGGTTGGAAGGGACCTCTGAAGGTCACATCTAGTCCAACCCCCCTCCTCCTGGAGCACATGAACCAGGAGTTTGTCCAGATGGTTTTTGAGTATCTCCAGGGTAGGAGACTCCACACCCTCTCTGGGCAGCCTGTCCCAGTGCTCTGGCACCCTCACAGTGAAGAAGTTCTTCCCCATGTTCAGGTGGAGCTTCCTGTGCTGCAGTTCATGCCTGTTGCCTCTCATCCTATTGTTGGGTGCCAATGAGAAGAGCCTGGCCCCGTCCTCTGGCCACTCTCCCTTTAGATATTGATAAATATTAATCAGATCCCGTACATCGGTCCGTACGGAGCAGTACACAGATGGCAACACTCGCCAGTAGGAGTGGGTCCCCCTCCCTCTTGGCACCCAAATGGAGCAACCTAATAAAGAGAAAATAAAAGTGCAAGTGTTTTCAGGAGGGATTGTGTCTGTCAGTCTCTCCTGGTCAACCTAGGGTACAATTCTGGTGGTCTAGGATAAAAATGAGAAATTTTGGGGGGGTCAAAGTGGATTTTCATTTATTTTTGCTTGCTCAGCTCTCAACCCAAACATGAAACACCAAGCTCTGGGGTGAAGGGGGCCCGTTGAGGCCATGTCCTGTTTCCATGAATACTCAGGCATGGCCACACTGGAGGTGACTGCAGCTAGTCAGAGGGAAGGAGCTGGGGAACCTGGCACAACACAGGACCCTACACAACCTATCCCCACCTTAAACTGTTGCATGTGGTCTCCAGCCTGTTCTGCTGCCTTTATCCATCAATTCAAGGAGCTCAGCTTAGGCAAGACTTCATCTCCTGAATCCAGAAGCCATCTCTCTCAGCGGTGAGCAGCAAGTGTTTGTCTACATTAAGCAGGGAAAGGAAAGCCCTACTGAAAATGTTCTCATGGAAAAAAGAGTACAAGCAAGAGGAGAGGTTCACTCCAGCAGGAATTGTAGCTCACCCTTCTCCAAGTAGTGGAGCAGGTCCAGAATTTATACTTCCCCAACCATAGCCTCATTGCTGCTGCCCACTGGAGCCTCACAGCATGGTTTTGGCTCAACTTCTCATAGAATCTTAGAATTCTTTAGATTAGAAATTACCTTTAGGGTTAACAGTTGGATTGATGATCCAACACGGACGAGTCCACCACTAAACCATGTCCCTGAGCACGACATCTACAGGACTCTTCAATCCCTCCAGGGATGAGGACTCCACCACTGACCTGGGCAACCCCTTCCAATGCCTCAGAACCCTTTTGGTGATGAAATTCTTCTGGATATCCAATCTAAACCTCCCTTGGCACAACTTGAGGCCATTTTCTCTTGTCCTGTCACTTGGGAGAAGAGACTGACCCCCACCTCGCTACAACCTCCTTTCAGGTAGTTGTAGACTTCCTACCCAGTGTTGGTGCCACTGTTGTGTCTGCAGCAGGCACAGTACAGTCACACTTGGAAAGAAAATAATTGGTTCTCCTTGTTGAATCCATTATTAATTATTTTTTTTCCAGTTTTGTCCCAGAGTTTGGGTGATCATACCTTGCTTTCCCTCCAAGGAGTCCCAGAAAGAAATCATCACTATAGCCCAAAGCTCCAGCCTGGACAAAGAGGGTTCTGCAAAGCCTCTGCTCAGGCAGGGACAGAGCCACCCCTCCAGGAGAACTTGGGGCAGAAGAGGGAGGAGGAAACAGACTTCAAAGTCCCATCCTTGCTTGTAATTACCATTGCTACAACCACAAAGAGATGGGATTAGGAAGTGTTTTGAGTGGAATTCAGTTGAAACTGCACTTATCCATGCATTTTCCAGCCCTTTGGGAAGTTCAGCTGAAGAAAACATATGAAGTCATCTTCACCTCTCCCCCAGTTCTCCCTTTGAGGCGAGCTAATGAAGGGCCACATGATATCTGTCTTTGGGATGTCTACAGTATAAAGAATCTTCTATTCAAAATCCCCCCAAGAAATCAATTAACATGTTAAATTACACATGACTTTCAAAAATGAGAGTAAAGAAGAAGAAGGATCTAGAGAAACAGCTAGCTAGAAAAATTCCTGAATGTCCTTCAAGATTTATTGAGCAGTGGGCAATGATAGTGCAAAATAACGGAGCAGTTTGTGTCCTGTGTGAATGGAGAGGTGCCGTTAGGACATGCTAAGGAGGATTGTGTGGTACTCCAGAGATACCAACTCTCTCCCCATTACTGACCTTGGAAAAGTCAATTGCTTTGCCAGCCTCTAACTCACTGTCTGCTTTTCTCTGTCTGGGTTGCAGCCTCTCCTGGGTAAAGTCTCTTTTCACAGCTGTAATCAAGCACTGACTACACTGAGGTGTAATTTCAGTTTTTCCACCTCTCCTCCAACTAGAGGAACAGTTAAAGTGAAATATTATCCTCTTAATTCTTCAGGACTGCATTCAGACTGTGGAGTGTTGTGAGAATTACAACTATAGCTCAAAAATTAATTTACTATCTGAAGCAACACCTTTAAAACTCCATATACTAAATTTTTTTTATTTTATTTTATTTTCAAAGTTACTCCACTGTGAACAATGAATAAAAATGTTTCTGCAAGGAGTCCAAACCCAGGTGTATGGCAGATAATTTTGTGGAAAGTACCAGCTATGCTGTATGATATGGACTGCTACTAAGAAAAATAAGACTTGCTCCATCAGCTTTCATATTTCTCAAGCAGATCTCATATTTCCATCTTCCTACTGCTGCATGGGGCAGCTCCTTCTCTCTGCAGCCCAAGCTATAATCATTTCTTTCTTCTTGTCCATCTCCTCATGCTTACATTCACCTCACTCCTTGCAGTGGGACATTGGGCCATCAAAACATACTCTAGAGAATGAACAGTTTTGCTTTTTCCCTCTTCAAAGCACTCAAATCCTAATGAAATAACCTTAATTCACACACCCCTGAATTTAGGCTGTCTTCAACATTCCTACAAGCACTCTATAAAATGGGCTTTCAAAAAAACCCCAAAGCTCTTTAGCTTTGCTTACCTTCCTTGAAACCTTGCAAGGAGCACTCATGGCATTCAGCTGTGGTTAAGTTCTGGAGAACCCTTTGTCAACCCAGTAGCCCACCCCATCACCACATTGTTATCAAGGATTTGAGCTGTGCTATGGGCCATCCTGCCAACAGGAGGGAGCTCAAGCACCTGTAGAAATTAAAGTAGTTTGATAAACTTCTGATAGCTTGAAAAAAATACCAACCATCACCTTTTTGTGTTCCTTCAGTACCCAGCACAGCCTTCACTGTACACGTTAGGTAGCAGGGTATTACTTGATTTTGACACTTCATCTAGTTAGTCATCCAAAATTTGGTGGAGAAAAGGCATCTTTCCTGCCCTAAAAAACTACTTGGGTGTAGAACTGACAGCACTGACAACTGTGTCTATCTCAGCATCACATCTACCCCCAGAAGCCTCATGTCCTGATAAAAACAGGTCAGCCTAAACACCAGCCATCATGCTAAGCCATGGGGTTTCAGCCCCACCAGGCAGCTTTGTCCTCTTCCAACACAGAAGCAAGAGCATCACCACATTTTTCTTCTGGCCCTTTCCTCCTGGACCTTACTGCAACAGGTTGCCCAGAGAAGCTGTGGCTGCTCCTCCCTGGAAGTGTTCTCAGCCAGGTTGGATGAGGCTTTGAGCAACCTGGTCTAGTGGAAGGTGTCCCTGCTGCTGGCAGGGGGGTTGGAACTGGATGAGCTTTAAGGTCCCTCACAACCCAGACCATTCCATGACCTCCCAAATAGAACTTTTGTTCTAGCAAGTGCTCATTCCTCATACTCTTAGGAGAAGGCTCTGCCCCATTGCCCTCCTCACCAGGGAGCACTGACACCAACATCCCCACCCCAAAGATGCTCAAGCTTTCTGCAGCTGCCAGCACTTTAAATAAAAACCATGTGTTTACCTCTGATTAAGCAAATCTGATTGAACTGATGATGGCCAGCAAGCTCCTTGTCTGGGCCAGGACCAGCCCAGTTACCATCAGCAAGCAGCACAGATGAACTGGGAGAAATAATGCCACTGGGCTGTGGGTCGTTACTGCCACAGATGAAGAATATCTTAATTTTTCTCTTTTATTTTTGTTGTTTTAGGATCCAGCAGGTGCTCAGGGAATGTGCATCCCCTTTCCTGCGAGCAGGCAGGTGGCAGTGGAGTTTGGAGCTGGAAGTAGTGTGTCACTCAGCCAGGTCCTCCCAGTGCTGACCCAAGGATGGCTTTGGGTGTTCACTGAATAAAGAGTTGAGGGCACTGACTTGGGCTAGAAACCAAAAAGTTCTTGTCCTTCCCATGGGAAATAAGATAAACTGCTCATAGGCAGGTCCAAGGTTTGTTGTGGACTGGGTCCAAGGAATAAGGTTCCTCACCTACTCTGGGGGTCAGATTTGAGGGTTAATGACCAACCCGTGTCCCATCCCTGGAGATATTCAAGGTCAGGCTTGATGGAGCTCTGAGCAACCTGCTCTAGTGAAGATGTCCCTGCTCACTGCAGGGGGTTGGACTAGATGTCCCTTCCCACCCAAACCACTCTATGATTCTAAATCCTGCCTCAAAACCCAGCTTGGAGGAGTCACAGCAGGCACAGCAGCGGCGGGCGCAGCGGGAGGCCCCGGGATTAATCCGCAGCAGGGCAGAGCCATCATCCGCGGGACGGATTAGTCGGGTCAGCAATGAAACGTTGGCGCTTCCGCCGCCGGCCACGCGCAGGAAAAACCCGACACTCAAGGACAAAACGTGGTTCCTCCTTAAAAGCTCTTCCAAAAGGCTGCATCTATGAGCTGGGAGCGTTTCTGGGACCATAAACAAGGCGGCTGTGTGACAGTTGGCTAAATATAGTGCAGCCTGGGTTGCCTCCGCGCTGCCTGTGCCGTCTGAGTTACTTGGTACGCTGATTTTATTTGATTTTTTTTTTAATCTCTTTTTTTCACAGGGAAGGCTATGACTAAGAGAAATCCATGGTTGAAGGCAGAGCAGAAGATGGAGGCTCTAGTCCAAATGCAGAAGGTGGATGAAGTGGGCAGTTTGCAGACCTGGGAGCCTGTCCAAAATATTCCTCACCCTCCTCCTTCACCTCCTCCTCCTCCTCCTCCTCCTCCTCTCCTTGGCCGTATCCAAAATAACAGTAGAGTGATGACAGCCATAAATACATCAGCAAGACATGAAATATTTTGATTTTTAAAGTCACAGCCATGCCGAGGTGATGCCGAGGGGGATAAACATCTACCTGAAGCAGCAGTGCTGTGGGGACCAGGCAGCTTGGCCGTCCCCTCCCAGGGCAGGACTGAAGCAAATGCATTGCTGTATACATTGTTATATATATATCTATATATTTTCTCTTTTCTGGCCTGAAATAGGGTTTTAAAGGGAATGCAGCTCTGTCTTTGTCTCAGCAGAATATAATGGGGGGGTTTGAGGGTTGGTGTCACAGCGGATGTGCTGCAAAAGGCTGGATATCCGTATATTCTAGCAGCATTGATATGGTTACATATACACCCCATCAGCCTTCCTACAGCTGCGTGCAGATATAAGTGACACTTCTCATTTTAAGCCTGAAAAATCCCTTCATTTCTCTTCATTGAAGGTAATACACCCAAATAGCTCTGACAGCTTGGAAATACACCAATTTGGGGGTGCGAGATGAGATGCTCCTGTTCTACCTGGAGTCACTGAGGCAGCCAGAGCAGGAGGCAGCTCCAGGTTATTAAATAAATGTTTGATTATCGAATTGCCTCGATTGGAAAAGCCCTTTAAGCTGATGGAGTCCAAACGAAGGTAGATGCTGCAGGATGTCAGCCCCTGAACTTGCCGTCAGACAGCGCCAGGCGCCAAGAGAAGCAGTTCCCAGCCCGATCTTTTCCCTCCGACCTATTATATAACACGGCTTTACAGCAGGAATTTCTTTGCCTTATCCCGAGCTGCAGGGATCCCAACGTGCCATCCCGATGATTACTCAGCACAAATTCACCGTCAACAACATCCCGGGGTTGTTTTTTTTAGGGGGAGGTGGTTTTGGGGGGGGGTTTATGATCGCGCACCGTCTCGCTCTTCTCCCCTCGCAGCCCCCTCCCCTCCCCCGGCTCACGGCTCGCTTTTCCTTACCTCGCTTTTCAGATCCCTGCATCCTCCTCTCCCGGTTCCTGCGGCAAAGCGACGGGGAACCCGGCTGAGATCCCACACGCCGGCTTTCGACTCGTCATTCGGCGGCAATCCCGGGTCACGGGGCGACGGCCGTGGGCTGGGACGCTGCTGCCAGGGAACTGCGTGCCAGCCGGGTTATATTTGGGATTATAGAGACTCAGGGAAGGATGAGGATGGAAGCAGACATATCACATCTTCTAAAATGTGGCATGGAGTGGGATCTGGAGTCTGCAGGTCTGATCCATCGAGTGCAAACCTAAGCAATCTTATTTTTCTTTTTATTTTTCTTTCCCCCCCCACTTGCTTTTTGGAGAAGGTTAAATCCTTTGGACAGGCTCAGCAGGGATGCAGCAGGTCAAAGCTTTGCAGAGCTGGGAGGAGGCACACTAATGCTTGTCCTGGTTTCATTGGGATAGAGCTAAAATTCTTCTCAGGAGCTCAAATAGTGTTTTGGTTTCAGTGTGGGATTTGGTATGAGAAGAATGTGGATAATATACTGATGTTTTTAGTTGTTCCAAAGAAAATCAAGGATGTTCCACCTTGCTAGTCTGCAGGTGCAGAATAAACTCAGGGGGACCATAATAAATCAGCAAAACTCAAATTGGCATTTGGCTCTGCCAATGGGATATTCCATCTGATATCACGTCATGGTCAGTATATTAATGAGGGTCAATTAATAATTGACAGAAAACCTCTCAGATCTATTGGGGATCACTCAGGCTCTCTATCTTACAGGATTGTGGTTTGGGGACTGTCTCTGCTCCAGGATCACTGGCTGGGTCAGGCTGGGCATCAGTCAGTGAGTGGTGAGCAACTGCACTGGGCATCCCTCAATTGTATATTCCATTAGGACTGATATTATCATTATCATTATTATTTTATTTCAATTATTAAATTGTTTTTATCTCAACCCACAAGTTTCCTCACTTTTACCCTTTTGATTCTCTCCCCCATGCCATTGGGGGAGGGTGAGCGAGCGGCTGCGTGGTGTTTGGCTGCCAGCCGTGTTAAAACCACCACAGTCCTATAAGCATGTTCTTAATTACCCCCAGATCTTTCTCACAACATAATTACAGATGCAACAGCGTTACCAACTATCTCTGTCACTTCTTCCAAGCAATCATCAGTAATTCCAATTACTTTCCTTGGGTATCCCCCATCCCCACTGTACCAGAGCATCCCAGGAGCTTTAATCTCTGTGTAATGACTGATGGGTAAATAACAGAGGAGCTCAAAGCACAGGTCCCTGGGGGCAGATACACAAAAGGACAAGTTAAAATAACTGGGTTGTAAATAAACAGCGTGGAGTGCAGAAAACAAATAAAGAATAATATACTACAAACCTGATGTGATGGGACTGATATTGCACAAAATATGCAGAAATCTGAGAGAAAAGTGGGAATTTTAATGCTTTTGGTGGTGTTCTGAAAGACAAAGATGCATTTATCAGCCCTGCAGGGACACGCTGCCTCAGTGGTTTGTTGTATCCTGGCTGTGCCGGGTTTGGGTGCGTGTCCCCTGCAGCTGGGGGGAAGCCCCAGAGTTGGGGTGTAGGGTTGGGGACACTGACCCTTGTGCCACCCCAGCTGCCCTGCCAAGGCTTTGGTCTCAGCGTGATTTTGACACTCCTCACGTATCCCTCTGCTTTTTGACCTCCAAACTTTGGGTTTAGGCCAAGTTCATTTTCTAGCTTACAGAGCTCTTTTTTCCTCCTCGTATTGATCTGCCCTCGCACCCTCAGATGGAGCTGCATGAAGGGAACACATCCCCTCCCTCCCTCCAGATTGCCTAACCCTGCACCCCAGCACCACCCACACCCCTCCTGCCAGGATCTGCTCCTGCGCCCACGGATGCTGAGGTCAACCCTTGGCCATGCCTCTGCTTTCTCACCTCCCAGGCAGTGCTTTTGCTGCTTATCACCTTTATTTTAATTTCTCCTAATAATTTCTGAGTCTCTGCTTACACCAAACAGGTGAGGGACAGCCCTGAGCTATGATCTGGGAATTAAAAAATCAAAAAGCAATCAGATCTGCAAGGCAGTAGTGATGGGAGGAGGCATTTCAGCTTATGGCTTTTAATTCCCTCGACCAAAATACACGTGATGGATTACACAGGGCACCAGCAATAGCCAGAGCCTTGCTGTGCCTGGTGCTCTCCATTGTTTTCATTAGAGGAAAGTTAAATAGGAAAATATAAACCACTTTATGTGCAACAAGGATGGGAGAGCAGAAGCAACTGGCTTCATCTGCACTGTCAGAACTGGGTTTTTAACCAGTATTTTGGATTTTATCAAATAAAGGATCCAAACAGCAGTATCATGCCCAAGCCCAAAACATGGGAGACCCCCTTTGCTGGGGGTTTTTCTCCTGAATTCAAGTGGGGATGCTCTAATTCCTCTTCTTCCCTCCTCCTCCTCATCCTCCTCATCCTCCTCATCATCAGCAGCAGCTCCTACAAAGAAACCCCAGGTCAAAAATGACCCAGTACCCACAGGCACATCCCACAGCAGAGATGGGCTATAACTCACACACAGACACTGCCAGCACAGGGATAAGCAGGAGAAAAAACCAAATTTATTTACATCTTTCAAAGAGTAACACAGCTGCAGCGATTCACCAGGAAGAAAACTCCAGGGAGAAAACTCAGTGTGACATGCCAGCGGTGTCCCGCGCGTGGGGACATCCTCCTCCCACCACACCATCTCTTGGGTAGGTACAAAATTGCTGTTGCTTTAGAAAAGGAGGGAAATTCACAGTAAAATAGCAAAGGGGAGCACGGTGGGGAGGAAAAGTGAGGGACACGTGTCGCTCCGGGATCTCAGCCCTGCTGGTATTTGGTTTATGAAAATACCCCGTACCACAGCTCTCATAGAAAAATCTATCCCGTGGGCTGGATGCATGCACAGCTCTGGGATTTCTACATCTATTATAGGGCTCAAAGCCTTTAAAATAAGTGCTCAGGTGGCTCTCCTGGGGCAAAAACACCTGCCAGCCCTGTCCTGCCGTGGCACTGCATGGGGTGAGCCTCTCCACAGGCAGAATTTTGCAGCAGGGAAGGATGAGAGCCAAGAGGCAGGTGAGGGAAAGCAGGGAGCAGCCCCTTGCCCGGCACTTGGGCTGCTTTTATAGCCTAAAAAAACCCCCTCCCCATCAGCTCTCCCCATCCTGCTCAACACTGGTAAAAAGAAAACAGCACACACATTTTGGCTATTTCTAGATTTGTGTTTAAAAATAACCCAGCCCTTCATCTGAGGGTCATGGGAAAATCTAAAATCTTTCTTAAATAGGATTTCATTGCAGGGTGGAAGATTTGCGTCCTCCCAGCCCCAGAGCTCCCAGGGGGGGATGGAAGGTCCCCAGGGACAGCAGTGAAACCCAATGGTCCCTCCACTCCCACCTGGGAAATTCCCATCCGGAGCAGGATGCAGAGCCCTCCCCTGCCACCGCTGCTGCACCATCACTTGTACCCACAGGTAGGTGACAAGCAGGTGACAATCAGGCAGAGACGCCACCAATGGAAAGAGCAAAACACCAGGAGCTCCTCCCATAGCACAAGGATGTGGGTGGCTCATCAGGGATAAAAATTCCCAGGAATGTGTCGAAGTTTCACACACGGAGCCCGTGCATCCCTAAAAAAGCCAGTCAGCTCCTCCCTCTCCCCTGCCACAGGGCCACTCTCCAAGGAAAAACGAAACCAGTGACATTTCAGCACGAGAAACTTGCCCAGGCTGCTCTAATTAATCAAACAGGCGTCGGGGAGTGACAGCTTTTCTGCCCCCCGTGCAGACTGCAGCACGCTCTGCCAACGCCAGCAGCTTCGGGCAGAGCTCCCAAAAGGCAATGCTAAAATTCAGTTCTTTTTTTGTTTGGTTTGTTTGGTTTTTTAAACCTTGAAAAATACACATCTTGCTCTTTTTTTCTTTTTTCTTTTTTTTTTCTTTAAATATATAGTCTATAAAATAAGGCAACTCAAGGAGACAAAAAGAAAGTCCCCATTGCTTAGGTACTGCATCCTGCCACCAGCGAGGGTTACAGTACTTCCAGTTGAGAAAAGCCACCCCACTTGGCTGCAAAGCTCCCAAGAGGAGCAACACGCTCCAATGATGTTGTAAATCTTGGGGAAACACCTGGGCATGGCCCTCAACAGCCCCTGGAAGGGAAAGCTCTCACCCCTTTTGGGGGTTCATGGAGATGGAGCCACTTCTGCCAGGGATGCTGCAGCCGCAGCGGGTACCACTTAGGGAACACCCCCATCTCCAGGGGATCTCAGGGACAAAGGCAGCACAAAAGATGGAATGATTTGATTTCTCCCCAAAACTGAAGCACACATTATAATAAATCTTTGGGAGAAACTCTTCTAACATGACCTTATCTTGGAATATTAAAAGCTATAAACAAGGTAAGCACAAAGGAGTGCGAGGCCTCCCCAGCACAGATCCTGCTCCGTGTCACAGCATCCCATGAAAACGAGACCCTACAGCAGCTCTTTGTACCAGGGGTTTCCTCTCTCTCTACAGAAGAAGCACAAGTCAGTGTTTTACCTCCAAACTTTCCCTTCTTTTGTGTGTATTAATGCTGGAAATGTGATCTTCACATTTCTGAGCTTCGTAGTGTACACACTGTCCATGTCGCTCATCAGTTCCCACTGCACTAAGTCTTCATTTTTAGAGTCTTATTTCTCTGAGAAATAAATTTAATAGAAAAAAATATATATATTAAAAAAAAAACCCCAATGGGTTTGTGTGAGGGTGGCAGGGACATCATGGCAAGCTGAGGGTGATACCAAACCTGGTATCATCATGACCCAGGGTTGCATCACTGATCCATGTGTGTACTTGGACCACAGGCAAGAATACTTTATAGCCTCAAAAGAGAAAGAACAAAACCTTATTCTAGCAGATTTGACCTTACAAGCAAAGATCTTTTCACCCTGATACTGGCTGGAACCAGGTATCCTCCAATGTCACCTAGTACATGTGGAGAAGGGACTTTAGATACCACGTGGTCACGGAATCTGAGCAGAGAAACCAAACCCATGATTGAATTAACTCTTGGTCCTTGGCACAAGCTGTTTAGTTCTCCTCATCAGAGAGAACGGGTGGGATCTTGCTGGAGAGCAGGGTGTACACGTACGGCCAGATCTTGTTGGTCTCTGTCCCCGAGAAGGAGTGAAGGATGCCCCTGCTCCTGGAAGAGAGATGAGAGGAGAAGTCAGCACCAGCCCTTCCTGAGGACAGGGGTATTGGCAGCTCACAGGTGTGGGCAGGAGGGGAGCCAGATTCTACGAGGTCACCATCCCCACCTGCCCACAGACCCTCAGCTTGCTCAGCAATGGCTTTGCGTGGGCAGGGCAGGGCGGTGTCTGAGGCAGATGGTTGCCCAGAGAACCTGTGGCTGCTCCTCCCTGGAAGTGTTCCAGGCCAGGTTGGATGAGGCTTTGAGCAACCAGCTCTAGTGGAAGGTGTCCCTGCTGATGGCAGGGGGGTTGGGACTGGATGAGCTTTAAGGTCCCTCCCAACCCAAACCATTCCATGACTCGATCATCTCTGAGCTTCTCCGTCTCTCGTGGTGGAGTTGTGTAGCACTGATGGGCAGAACTTCTGCAAAGCACACAGGTTTCCCACCCCATGCAGTGGAGCTGCTGTGAATTTCTTTACATCAGCCTCCTCCCTCCAAACAGGACCAGGGCTTGGCTGTGATGAAGGGCTGGACTCAACGCAGTGATCTGCACCCCAAATCCTGGCAGGGACGATGCCAGGGCTCCCTGGGCTGTTGGGGTGGGGACACAGGACTGGCTGGTGGAAGCAGCCCTCGTGCCTGTTTTTATGGGCACGTTGTGATTTATCTGCACAGTCCCACTCACTTGTACAGCTCTATTACTGGCTTTGCAGCATCTTTGTACTTTCGGAGCCTGGCAGCAACAGCCTCGGGTTTGTCATCTTCACGCTGGACCAGCGGCTCGCCCGTCAGGTCATCGATGCCCTGGGGGAAAGCAAACATAGAATCCCAGCATTGCCCTGGTTGGAAAAGACCTTCAAGATCATCAAGTCCAACCATTAACCCAACACTGGTAAGTCCATCAAGAGGATGCAGCCACCAGCCCCATCACCCACACTGCAACCACTGACAAATGCCTCGTCCTGCTCTTTGTTGATCAAGCATCCTTGGACAGCATTTAACATCAATCTCATTTTCCTAATTAACATTTAGCACAACTCCTCCAGGCTGGCTCCCGAGAGCAAAGCCCTCTGGTGCTCAGTGCCTACCACCTGGGATTTCTTCCCTGGTGATTTTTTACCATCTCAGCTCACCCAGCAAAAGGTTTTTCTGATATTTCCATTCTGTGAATCACTCCCAGCCGGTGCCACCACGATGCTTTGGGCTCTCACCTGGACGTTGGGGGGGTTGAAGTCCATGTTGTACACCCTCCCGCTGCCCGGGTGAACCCAGCGGGCGCTCAGGCGATCCTTCAGCGTCTCGAAGGGTATGTTCAAGCTGATCACCAGATCCAGCTCGCAGATCCTGTCCAGCGCCTCAGCTTGCCCCATTGTCCGAGGGAAACCTGTGCAGGCACCACAAGAGAATGGGGTTGTGAGAAGAGGCAGGAAAGGAGCAGTGATGGAGCCAAAACCATCCATCTCGCAGCTGCAAAACCACCGCAGCTCCTCGCTATAGCCCAAGCGGTGTGAAAGACAAGCAGCCACCATATGGCTGCAGTAAAAAATAGCTCCTACAGCACCAGCTCCTGACATACATCCCTCAGGAGGCTGAGGGGAGACCTTCTGGCTCTCTGCAACTCCCTGAAAGGAGGGTGGAGAGAGGTGGGGGTGGGTCTGTTCAACCAAGGGACAGGACAAGAGGAAATGGGCTCCAGTTGTGGCCAGGGGAGGTTCAGATTGGATCTGGGGAAAAACTTCTTCCCCCAAAGGGCAGTCAGGCACTGGCACAGGCTGCCCAGGGAGGTGGTGGAGTCACCTTCCCTGGTGGGATTGAACAGACGGGCAGACGAGGTGCTCAGGGACATGGGTTAGAGCTGGGATTGGCAGTGCTGGGTTGATGGTTGGACTCCATGATCTGAAAGGTCTTTTCTAATCAAAACAATTCCATGACTCTATGATTCTATACCACACACAGGTCACCGTGGGCTCGTGTTTTCCTGCAAAGTCATGTCTGGAGGCAAGTGAGAGGGCACAGGCAACAACAAAAAAATGATGGAATTACGAATTAAAACCTGAAGGCCACTCGTCCCCATATGTCACACTTGCCTGTGCCCAACACCAGAGGTAAGTGCGACCCACCCAGCCCTGCCCCATCCCCTAACCAAGCCCCAAAGCAGTTTCTGGAGCTGCCATCAGCTCTTGCCAGCTCCCAGGCCACCACGGCTGTTGGCACACAGCTTCACCAAGGTGACACTGCCAGACCTTGATGCCAACACTGCCAGATCCTCAGTCCTCACTGCGGTGAGGAGCTTTGCCGAGGGCTGCAGCAGCTCCTGGCGAACCCTCTGCTGCTCCTCTCACCACTCGCCTTCCTGGTGTGCTCTCAGCGTCTTCTCCACCCACCCCTCTGGTGGCTTTCAGGCTCGGGATGAGCAGCTCCTTCGCACACACATGGAGGAGGTAAGAGGTTTTTCTTGGCTTGCCTCCAGCCCTGCTCTGCTCGCTGGCTCTGCTTTATGAAACACCCATCTCCTGTCCCTGCTTCTCCCTTTCCCAGACGCGTGCCAAGGGCTCAGCTGGACACGCACGTGCTGCTGCTCAGGGCAGAGGGAAGAAACACCCACAGGCAGAGCTCCTGCCTCTCCTCCAACAACCACCAAAGGCACCTTCTGCTTTTTCTCTCTCTCTTGCTGCTGCCAAACCATTAGCAGTAAAAAAATGTTTGAAAGGGGGCTGGGATTTTCCCACCCAGAGGAAACTCACCATCGAGCAGCCAGTGCTGCTCTCGCCGCTTCTCCAGCTCTGTCATCATCACCCGCGTGATGACACGGTCCGGCACCAGAAGGCCCTGCTCAAGGTACTGCTTTGCCAAGATGCCAACTTCTGTTCAAGAGAAGGAAAAGAAAAGAAAAATAATAAAAGAAAAAAAAAAGCATGACATTTCTGCTTAAAAAAATATCACTCCTCCTCAAACTCTGCTTGTCCCCCCAGGTCACTCATCCAGGAGCCTTTCAGCATCCCCCTGCTCCAGCTGCCACTCCTGATAGCCAGGGGCCACATGGGTCCTTCTGGTGCTGTAGAAATGGAAATGCCTGAAACATCCAAGAGTGGGAACACAGCGAGCACCAGCCAAGCCCTGGCAGATCTGGCAGCCAGGTGATGGTGGCAAGGGCCACCAACACCACCCCAGCCACACTGGACACGTGCACTGTGTGCTACACACAGAGCTCCTTTGGTCTTGGAGATGGCACCGGTGACACTGGCACGGATATTAAATGTCCTGAATCACAGGATCCCAGAATTCCCTGGATTGGAAAAGCCTTTGAAGATCATGGAGTCCAACCATGAACCCAACACTGACCAGTCCCCACTGACCCATGTCCCTCAGCACTGTGTCTACACGACTCTTCAATCCCTCCAGGGATGGGGACTCCACCACTGCCCTGGGCAACCCCTTCCAATGCCTCAGAACCCTTTCAGCAAAGAAATTCTTCCTTACATCCCATCTCAACTGCCCTGGACAGCCCCTTCCAATGCCTGAGAACCCTTCCAGGAAAGACACTGAACCAGCTGCAAGGGATACAGCCAACCTCTGCACACCTCCAACGGTGGGATGGTCACCCCATCCTGGACCACAGATCTGGCTGCCTGGCCCACTGCTGGCTTTAAAGCACCATCAGTGCCAGACAGAGGATGCTAATAATGCCTGTACCTACACACATGGCACAATTCTGGTGCCTCAGAAGAGGTTTCCAGCAAAGCCACGAGGACAAACGACGCGCTTAAGCGACGTTTACAGATCTGGCAGCGTTTGGTTCATAGGCACAAAGTTTCCATACACAACCATCATCAGAAAACGCTGGTGTCAGCATTCACAACCCACCCAGGGAGGTGTAAATTCACCATTTCACACACAAAACGTGGTGGTGAACAGGCACCACCAGCGAGCTCCTGCGGAACCCAAACCTCAAAGCGTTTCTTAAATGGCTGCTGAAAGCAGAAGGTGGCTTCCCACCCAAAGGGCTTTGAGACTTCAGAGCCTCAACTTAAAAGATACACTCAGATAAGGAAATTCTTTCCAAGATTAAATCCCTGAGAAGATAACTGAGGTGAGAACTGCAAGGTAAAATATATCTCACCAGGCTCCTGCCTGGCTCTACCCCACGTCACCCAGCTGGAGGAGAAGCCAGCAGTGGTTCCTGCACAGGTAACACCATGTCTGGATCCATCTCCACGGCAGCCTGCCACCACCCAATGTGATATGGGTTTATTTTGCTTATATTTTTATTGCAGCTGAGGTACAGCAGATGTTACTTCAAGGAGAGATGCAGTAAATTCACTTGCTTCTTACATTAGTTTGCCTGTGATTTTCTTTTAGCCACCCAGAGACACAAAGAAAGTGTTTGGAAAATGCAAATGTTCTTTGCCATCGCGTGTGACAAGCCCCAATCCTGCCAACAGAAGGGGTCCAGCCTTTTCCTCTTGGACCAGGAGCCCACTGACACCTCTTCTGCTCCCTTCCCACAGCAGCTGAAATAGCATTTGTCACCAGAAATGAACAATTCTACAATCAATTTTTGCAAGATTTTTGGTGAAGACAGCACATTTACAAGATTTCTGGTGAGGACATCACCAGAGGGAGGGGATTGTCCCCCTCTACTCTGTCCTTGGGAGGCTCCATCTGGAGGATTGCATCCAGGCCTGGAGCCTCCAGCACAAGAAAGATGTGGAGCTGTTGGAGCAGGTCCAGAGGAGAGCCAGGGAGATGATCCGAGGGCTGGAGCCCCTCTTTTTTGAAGAAAGGTTGAGGGAGCTGGGCTTGTTTAGCTTACAGAAGAGAAGACTCTGGGGAGACCTCATTGCAGCCTTCCAGTACCTGAAGGGAGCTTCTAAATAGGAGGGAGAGGGACTTTTTACATGGGCAGAGTGATAGGACAAGAGGAAATGGTTTTAAACTGAGAGAGGGGAGATTTAGGTTGGATATTATGAGGAAATTTTTCAGCCAGAGGGTGGTGAGACACTGGCCCAGGTTGGCCAGAGAAGCTGTGGCTGCTCCTCCCTGGAAGTGTTCTCGGCCAGGTTGGATGAGGCTTTGAGTAACCTGGTCTAGTGGAAGGTGTCCCTGCTGCTGGCAGGGGGGTTGGCACTGGATGAGCTTTAAGGTCCCTTCCAACCCAAACCAGTCTGGGGTTCTCTGACTCTATGATTTTAGTCTGACCACAGTATGAGTCCTCTCTAAAAAAAGCCACAGGATCCTGCACTTGGAGGCAGGCTCTGGTTTTCCAGATGGCAGCAAGATGTGAGACCGGGCAGGCACCCACACCTGGCCGTGGGCTGAATCCCTGAGCTGTGGGAGGAGGGTTTTTTGCAAGATATTGCGAGAACTAGAGAAGGTTCATGGGATCTAAAGGGGGAGCCTGATGCAGCCTGTGTGGATCCCTTGGGAGCGTAGGGATGGGGAAACCCCACAGGCTCCTGGAAGGATCTGTGGAGGATGCCTGGCAGGAAAGCAGGGCAGGTCAGGGCTGCCAGCCCAGCCACGCTCCTTGTTGGAGACCTGCCTCCAAAACCAGGCAGGCAGCAGCACTGACTCACAGATCTGCAAGGCTGAATCATCACAGGGACAAGGACCACAGCGGGGACAGGGACCACTTTGTCCCCCTCCTTCTGCTCCATAGAGGCGTGTCAGCTCACCCTGCTGAGCAGCTCTTTGCTCAGAGCCACGGTGGCTGCCAGGCACAGCGAGCAGAAAATACCTTTTTTTTTTGGATGACAAGTTTTTTGTCGGTGCCCATACGTCACCGGCGCTGCTGGCAGCTCTCCTGCTTGGGAAAGCACAGGACACAGGGATGGAATGAATACTTGATGTCTTTTGCAACCAGCACAGAGACCTGTTAGGGCATAAATATTCTTGCATCCACCTACATTTTTTCATATTTATTCACATGGTCTGCACATTGCCAGAGGCTGGCAGGGAATGCACTCTCCAGCAGAGCAGAGCTGCTCCCAGGGCAGAGCCCGGTGGTGGCAGAGCTGGAGCTGCAGCAGAAGGTTCTGCAGACACCCTGAGGAGGGTTGGCCAGCCCAGGGACTCGATGGGGCTGTTGGAGCCAAGCCTGGTGCTGCAAACCACAAACACACCGAGACACAGCTGTGAAGTCTGGAAATACAACAGAGATCTTCAGCTTGGCATTGTGGAATTTTCCCAGGTCCCTGAAAGGATGGACAACCTTCCACTGCTCCATGATGGATGACTCCAGCAGCCAGAGATGCTGCTCCTCCGTGTCCCCCGTTCATGCCAAGTGTGGGGATGCATGGATGGGCACGGGGTGCTCTCAGCAACATGGGGAGCAGACACTGGCACAGGGGTCATGCACCAGCACGGGGGGAATGGCACTGCCATGGGGATCCACAGCAGCACAGGGTGCTGACTGGTTCCAGACAGCTGCTGGACCCCTCCAGCCTCTCCCTGCTCCAAAGCACGCATGGCACAGCCACCACCCCTCTCGCTGACAAGGAACAGACATGTATGTTGCATGAAGGACCTGCAGAGCTGCCCCATCCCCATATCCCCAGCACCCATCACAGCCCTGCTCTCACAGGGTTTCTTCACAGCAGCCTTCATCTCCATTTGCCATCCGCTTCCCAGCCACACCACTATCAGCCCCAAAGCTCAACCTGCTCCCTGTGAGCACACCCTGACCTGAGACAAAGGGGAGCTGGGCTCACAGAATCCCAGACTGGTTTGGGTTGGAAGGGATCTCAAAGCTCATCCAGTCCCAACCCCCCTGCCAGCAGCAGGGACACCTTCCACTAGACCAGGTTGCTCAAAGCCTCATCCAACCTGGCCGAGAACACTTCCAGGGAGGAGCAGCCACAGCTTCTCTGGCCAACCTGGGCCAGGGTCTGGTTTGGGCAGTCCTTCCCGAGCAGGGTGGAAGATCCCAGTTTCCCCAGGTGAGGAGCTGGGGCTCAGCCCTATGGCACTGGGCAGCACCTGTGCAAGCACCAAAATCCCCATTGCTACGGGTGGGTGCAGGGAGGTGCTGCATGCATTGCTCTGCAGTTACTCCAGGTAGTAAGGGGCTCCTTAGATGCTACTTGTGCTGCCTGAGCCAGGCTGGCAGTGGGTGCTCCCAGCAGCGCTGAGCTCCCTGCAAAACAACCTCTTGACTTGTGGGATTAATCTCATTAATCTAATGACCATGAGTTTAATCCGCCCTTTAACGCATGCACGGGACTTCAGGCTCTCTGCGGCTTCCCTGAGGAGACCTTGAGCTGCAGCCATGTCCCTCCTTATCAAAGCAACACCGAGTTACCAGCCCCAAGGGACATCTCTCATCCTGAGGCCACGATTAACAAACCAGCCACCCAGGAGGAGGCAGGAGGGGCTGGAGGAGAGGCTGTTCCCAAACACAGCACTTCGCAGCCTCCAGACCCTGGGCGATAACCCTGGGCTTTCTGCCCCACGGCACAACCTTCTACGTGAAGGTTTTTTATTTAGGCTACAGCAATCTGGAGCAAATGGAGAGGAGAAACACAAGAGGGTGGGGCTCAGGACGTGGGGCTCAGCCATGCACAGCCCACATCCCCCTTGGCCTTTTTTTTTGTACTTTAAGCGATGCTAACAAGCAAAATCTACCACGAGGAGGGGACAGGAGCCACTTCTGCCTCCAACGAAGCACATTAAAGGGAGTGGTGGGACAGACACAAGACCCCTGTGTCTCTGGGGATGAAGACCCTCAGCCAAAGCCACTTGGAAAATAAATTAAGTCGTATTGTAAATTAACTACTCAGTCCTGCTAAGTAAGACCCCAGGATGCTGCCAACACCAGAGACAACCACCTGGGTACTGGGGCAAGCACTGGCCAAGGAAATTGCTCACCACCCTCCAGCATCCCTGCCTAGCACCAAAAATACAGTTTCTAAGTCTTCCAAGATCTTAAAAAGGTCCTTTCCCACAGCAGAGCAGCCACTCACCAAGGAGAGACACTAACGAACAGACAAACGTGCGGGAGCGGGTATGCTCGTAGGGTCGCTGGAGCAAAACTTGAAGCACTTCAGCAGCAGCTGTGCATCCAGGCAGCAAAGTCCTGGTTGCCCAAGAGCGATGGCACCAGTGGTGAGCCAGGCACGCTCTCCATGCCAGGCAGCTTGGGCTTTATGTCTTCCAAAAGCAAGCAGGAAAATCCCCTGAGCATCGACACCTCCCCGCCGTCCTCAGCCTGAGATTATTCTAAAAACATCAAACTGCCAGGTCCCTTTGGGATGAAGGATTCTGTAATGATTCTGTTTGTATCCAAGGTCCCAGCTCCCCTAAAATGCCAAGCCAGTGGCACAGATGGGAAACTTGGGAGGAGAGTATTTCCACCTAGTTTCCCCCGGAGCTGGCACACCACAGCACAGACGTGTAACAGCTTGTCCAAAGCAAATAGCAAAAAAAAAAACCTAAACCAAATAGCAAATAGCTGCAGCTTACTGAGAGCTGTAACCAGAGGCTGAGTCAAAGGTGGGACCCAAACATCACGCCAGCAGTACCAAACTAAGGCTGATTTAATTCTGAGTAATTTTAGCTACATTTCTCAGTGTTGTTTCCTTTGGGAAACTGAATTTACCCGACGCGCTCTGGAAAACACCTTCAGCTAACTCTGTTCACAGCCCCTTCTGCTTTCTCCAGTGTCCTCAGAGCAGCTCTACAGCAACTGAAACACAAAATCCAGGAAAGCCACTTGTTCAGACCTCGATCGTTCACATTCCTGGGTGGGCAGGAGGTCTCACCGCCCTGCCCCGCTCCCGCACGCCACACCTCTGCTCGCTCTTCATCCAGGCATTTTGTTCTCCAGCCAAAGCAGTCATCGGGATTTTCCGAATTTTAAGCCTCCCTCCAAAGGAAATATTATTGTCCTTTTTATTTATAAAAGGAAATCTGAATATTTTTTAATGAGTGACCAGCACAAGGCTACGTGCAACGCCCTTGCTGGAACACACACCTCTCCAAAACTTTATCCTCCCTTTTTTTTTTCCTCCCTCTTTTTGTTACCCTTTTAAAAAGGGAAATCACTTGTAGGTTCTCTCAGCTTGTTTTGTATTGATGCCATGTTACCGTTCCTCTGCCCGGTGAGTCAGCTTCCCCTCTGGGTCAGTCTTTCACACATTAGCAGAGGAGAGAAGGAACTGTTGGAAAAAGAAATAGGCTGGGATTGCCTAATGGCAGCTGCAGAGGAACCCGAACACAAGATGGGGTGCAGCACGCTCGTACCCGAGCCTGGCCGGGGTTGAGGAGCATCTCACCAGCTGACAGGGAGCAAAGACCATCAAGGGTTTGGAGCTGGATGTCAAACACAGGATGGGCAGGAGCAGGGAGCTCAGCTGCGCTCTCTGCCACAAGCCCCACACAGCCGGGTCTCGGGGGGTGACCGGTGCAAGGTGGGTGCTGCCACCCACCTCTCTGCATTCTGGAAAGGAGTTTCATAAGGAGCAGGGGACATGCACCAGAGTCCCGTAACACCCCACTGTCCCTGCTGCAGGGCCTGGCATGGCACAGCATGGCATGGCATGGCACAGCACCCGGCCACTGCACCCTGTGACCCACAGCAGCGGGGTTTCCCCCGTGGATGAACACACGTTCCCAATCCATCCCTCCCACGGTGGGTGTCACACAGGCACAGTGTGCACCCGCGTTCCAGCCATCTGCTGTGCACCACTTCATGGTTCTTACCCTATTCCTGTACAGCCACCTGAGGCAGGACAAAGTTATTAATAACAGGTGACCTGTGTCCCCCAATGCCACCATTAACCGTCAGTGCATGAGCAGATGGGTTATTGGGCTTCTCTGGAGCTGTGCCCACCCGGCGCAGGGATGAAACTACTCAACACCCACACAGCCATCGTGGCATCAGACCCCACTTTTATCAGGCAGCTCCATGAGCTCAGGCTGGAGGGAGAGAGTGATGAATGAGCTGTGACAGCCTCACAGACCTACGGCGTAACCAGGAGTGGGTTTCCCCATCCCATCACCATCCTCATCCCCATCCCATTACCATCCTCACCCTCATTTCCTCCTCATCCTCATCCCCATCCCCATCTCATCCCATCCCATCCTCATCCTCATCGTCATCTGCTCCCCATCCTATTCCCTCCCCATTCTCATCCTCACCCCCATCCCATCCCATCCCCTCTCCATCTTCATCCTTATCTCCTCCCTATCCCATTCCCTCCTCATCCTCATCTCCTCCCCATCCAAATCCCTCCTCATCCTCATCCTCATCCCCATCCCATCCCACCCCATCCCATCCCACCCCATCCCATCCTTCCCCATCCTCATCATCTCATCCTCATTCTCATCACCTCCTCCCCATCCCATCCCCACGGCCGCCCTGTCGAAGACGCGCGGGTTGGATCCCCCGGCCCCGGTGCCCCCGCGGTCGCTCACCGCCGCCGCCGCGGAGGTTCTCCCGCAGGATCTGCCCGCTGGAGAGGTGCTGGAGCCCGAAGCTGCGGGCGATCCTCTCGCACACCGTCCCCTTGCCGGACCCGGGGGGTCCCAGCACCACGGCCCGCAGCAGCTTGGAGGCCATGGCCGGTTGCTGGAGCCCGGCCCGGGTCCCTGCGGGGCGGGACAGCGCGTCTGACGGCCCCGGCCACCCCGAGCCGAGCCGCGCCACACCGCTCCTCCCGCATCCAGCCGCCGCCGCGGCCCGTACACATCAGCAGGGAGCGCGGGGGGGGGGGGAGCACCGGCAGCCGGCCCCGCCCGCTCGCCCGCCCCCTCGGGCCGCGGCACCCTGGGACTTGGAGTCCCGCACCGACCGGCCCCGCACGGTCCCGGGGGTTCCCGGCAAGACGAGGGTCTGGGAGACTCGGAGGCCGGGCCGAGGGCTGTACCGGCTCCTTGGGCGGCCGGTGCTTATCCCGCACGGTCACCCCGTCGGCGCTGCGCTGGGTGCGGGGCGGGGGTGAGCCCGAGCGCTCAGGGCTGTGTCCGCACCGAGCCGGGGTGGCTGTGCGGGGCCGCGACCACAGCGGGAAACGCACGGACAGCGAGCGGCAGAGACAGTCTGCAGGCGTGACAGCCTGCACACGCACAGCCTGGGCACCCGCACACAGCTGGAGCAGCTCTGCTGTGAGGACAGGCTGAGAGAGTTGGGGCTCTTCAGCCTGGAGAAGAGAAGGCTCTGAGGAGACCTTAATGTGGCCTCCCAGTACCTGAAGGGGCTCCAGGAAGGCTGGGGAGGGACTTTGGCCAAGGGCAGAGAGTGACAGAACAAGGGGTGATGGCTTGAAAGTGGCAGAGGGGAGATGGAGCTGAGCTGTGAGGAAGAAATTCTTTGGTGTGAGGGTGGTGAGACCCTGGCCCAGGTTGCCCAGAGAGGTGGCAGAAGTTCCATCCCTGGAAACATTCCAGGTCAGGTTGGACGTGGCTCTGAGCAACCTGATGCGGTTGAAGATGTCCCTGTCACTGCGGGGAGTTGGACTGGGTGGCCTTGGCAGGTCCCTTCCCACCCAAACCAGGCTGTGATTCATTCCGTGAGCCTATGCACACGCACAGCCTGCAGATGCGCAGCTCGCCACGTCCACGGGCTGCTCAGAGCTGGTGACATCGAGCTGGGGACACTGCGGGGGCGGGGGGGGGTGCTGCTCTCTGCGCGCGCGCGCGCTCACTGTGTGTGCACACTCGTGACGGCGCTGCGGGGGGGGCGGAGGGCGCCAGATCCCCAGCGCTGCGGACCCACGCGGTGTGTATATGTGGGGGGGGGCAAAGGGGGGTGGAAGGGGGTTTTCCACGAGCACACGCCTCCGCGCTCTCCTCAGCGCGCACTCGTGAGCGCGGCTGCGCGTCCCCGCACTCCCGCCCCCGGAAGCGCCCGTCACATGGCCGCGCGGCGCTGCCATAAACACACCAAGATGGCGGCCCTCACGCCGCCAGCCCGTGCTGCGTCATGCCGCCCCCGGCCCCGCCGAGCGCCGCGCCCGCAGGTGGGTCCGGCCCAGCACGGCCCGGCGCGGCCCGGCCCCGCGCTGCCCGCCGGCGGGGGGGAGCGAGGAGGCTGCGGCGCGGGACCGGGGCGCGGCGCTCCCCCGTTGCGCACTATTATTTTCCGGGCGGCTGTGTTTACGCGGGCGGGGCCTGTCGCCGCCGCACCCCCGCCGGGCCCCGCCGAGGCCACCGACCCTTCCCCGGGTGGGTTCCAGCGCTCCGGAGGGACGGACGGAGGATGGCGAGTGGGGCGAGGGGAGCGGGGCGGGCGAGGCGGTGGCCTGGGCAGGCGCGGGGGCTGGGGAAGGGCTCTGTGGGGACGGTTTGGCGGCAGTGGGATCCCCGCCCCGTCCCGCCGCTCTGGTGCCGAGGCTGCCGCCTGCCCGCTGCTTCCCGGTAGCGTGCCTCGGGGAAGCGCCGTCGAAGGCAAGTGGGGAGGGAGCGGCTGTGGCGGCGGCCCGGGGACCCATCACCTCTCACAGCCTTCCTCAGCCACAGCCCCCTTCACCATATAACCCCTCATCAGCCCGCTGCATCCTCATCACTTGCTGTTTATTTTATTCCCCTCTTCAGAGTTCTGCAGATTTCTGTTAAAATCGCTCTGATCAGGTTTGTTACCTGCACATCTCATCAGGTTCCACAGAGGCAGGGCGAGAGCAGCTTGCTGTACTCAGAAATCTTCAAGCTATGCATAAGGGTCACAAACTTTGTGGGTTGTGGTCGAGGCACGGCAGTGATTCCATCAATGCCATGCAAAAGAAATTTTGGTTCATGCAAAACAAGTGAAAAAATACAGAGAATCGCCAGCCCCAAAGGGGCAGGAGGTGGAACTGGAGTTTAAAAACCAGCCAGACAAACTTACAAAGCTTTCCAAAGTGAGAACTGGCAGCAAACACTGGAAAGTAGAGGGTTTTTTAAAAAAGCATATGGAAATCTGAATGCCATAGCAATAACAAAAGAACAAAAATGTGTACTAGGCTCCAAAACTAATGTGAGTTTTGCTTAAAAAGGGGGTTCTTCAGATGATAATGGGGAGCCAACTTAGGCTTGTTGCATCAAGTCTGTGTATCTGTGATCTGAAACAAAGCAGAAATCAGTGTGTGCGTGTTAGATATGAGGAAACAAATCTTATTTGTATTGGAGTAAGAGCTAGATCCTCTTGAAGGAAAATGGCATCCCTTGGAATACGTCTGTGACTCCAGCAGTCTTCGTGCCAGAGGGTGTTGGGGAGGGATTGCTCACCTTGGCAGTCATGGATCTTCTCTCTTTAAATAGAGTAATAGTAACTGCTGGGGCATGAGGTACAATCTTGAAGCAGAGATGGAGGTGTGCTTGAACTGTAGGATAGTGATTCTTCTCTCATCAGTTCAGGCTGTGAAATGTGGGATTCCCCATCCTACATTGAGACCATTCTACTGAAATCAGTAGAATTTTTCTGGACTATTAACAGTGGTGTAAAAATGCCCCAAAGTGAGAGCAAAATGGTTCATTAGTTATGCAGCTTCCTTCCTTTTCCAAAGTCACCGTTGCACATACAGAATTTCTCAATATTTTTTACCAACTTGTTTTGTTTGTTTTGTTTTGTTTTTTTCTAGCAGCAGCGGGTTCTTTCAGGATTAATCTACAAATGGTGGTAAATCTACAAGTTTTTGGGTATGTGTTTAAGTCATCTGTGTCGTCTTATGTCAGCATTGCATAATCTGTTGACTGTCCCCTTTTTATGTAATGTATGTTTGTAGAGTGTTTTAAAATGTACAAATATTTTTTTTCCACTGCGTGCTTCTCCTCCAGATATTTCATGTTTGTCTCTCCATTGCCCTCTTGAGTTAAAAACTTGTTAAGGCACCATTTTGGTGGCTGGGTCCAGCTGTGTGTTACGTATTTCTCGTTTAAAAACAATCTCCATGACATCTTGGGACGTGCTGTTTTCCAGGTAAGTTATTTAGGGTGTTATACCACTTTTGGAGTTTCTGCTTCCTCCTGGTAGAAACATAAAAGTAACTTGTACTGGTGAAATCCATCAAGATTATAAATGAACTTTTTATAGAAACTTAATAACACTTTGATTTTTACTATGTAACACTTGTTCTTTTCAAACTCATGTCAGAGCTCAGTGTATTTGATTCCCTTCACCAAAGGTGGGGTGTGTGTGGAAATAGTTCTGTGATGTTTTCAGCAATACCTTTTTTAGGGAAGAAAAAAAAAAAAGGAGGGGGTTTATAAAAAATATAGGTGATGTGAACTTATAATTTAACTACCTTGCAGTGGAATTGTTTATTTCAACATTTTATACTTGGATCCTATGGCCTAAAAACGCCAGCTTGAAGCACCTCCAGCTTTTAGTCCCCTCTTCTGCCTCCTCCAGCTGCAGTCCCTCGCGAACGCAGCTGGCTGCCAGGCGCCGCTCCCGTCGAAGCCCTCGCTAGGCACAGGAACAACGCTGGCTCCAGCAGTACATGTGACAAACTCCCATTAAACCCAGCTGAATGTCTCTGCCATGCTGTAAAATTCCACCTCCCACCAGCCTGATCCACTGGTGAAAGCCTGACCAGCTCACTGTGGTCATGGTGTGGTGCTACCCTCTTCCCGGTGCTGTTAACGATCCCCGTTCCTCAGCTGTCGCAAGCTGTGTAGCTCCATTAACTCACCTGGCTCTCTGCCATTGTACCCACTGTCTCTGCTTCATGACATTCAATACTTAAGTAGCATAAACCAATTGCTGCTGTCTAGCTCCAGTGAATTTAAGGGGGAGAGCGAGGTGCCCCTGTTATCTCTAGTGATGTTTGTAGTTAATTCTATAGTTAGTGATGTAGTTCTCCATTAAATCCAGCGCTGGTGGATTTGGCCAGAAGAAGCTACAGCTTAAAAACACTTTGAGCTGCATTGCAGAAACCACCATGGTCGTTAAGGTAGCACTAATTATCTGTATAATTTTCTGGACTGAAACCTCAGATGCAAAGCCACTTCTGTTAAATGCTCCTGAGCTCATCACCTGGCAGCTGGGCGTCTGTTGGGGGTGATGCAGGGGTTTTTGGGACACACGAGGGATGAGGAGACAAGAGGCCATGCCTGCTGGGCTTGGCAGTGTTGTGGAGGGGCTGCAATGACTGACAGGCTGCCCTGGCTCAGTTATCACAGTGCTGATGCTGTCTCTTGTAAAGGTACAGTACTGTGATAACTGAAGGATGGCAGCCATCTGAGCTTCACGGGGCCCCGCGCCGCCCCTTCTCCGTGCCCCGGGGACTGACAGACTGATGGACATACAGCTGCATCCTGCTGAAGTGGAGTGTACTCGCTTCAAATGTACCCCCTTTGCATAAAAGTCAAAGGTTAAGAAACTTAAGTGTTTTATTTGAATAAAAGATTGTACTTTGGTGAGAGTTTGCCTCTTAATTGACTGGTTTGCCTTGGAAGGTCTCCCAGAAACGCTGTGCTTTGGAATTCTTCAAAAAAATGGTTGGGAAAGCGGGGTCCTGTGCAGCATGGGGGAGTGTTGAAGAGCAGAGGGGCAGGTCAGTGGGTAGTATTTGGTACCAGAACAAACAGAAATAGAATCCCAGACTGGTTTGGGTTGGAAGGGACCTTAAAGATCATCCAGTTCCAACCCCACTGCCATCAGCATGACTGTAGCAATACAGAGAAAAAAAGCCCTTTTTAGGTACTTTTTAATGCTTCTTGATGAAGATATCCCAGTGTTGGCTAAACAGTCTCCTAATGCATTTTCTGGATGTCTCAACAGATGGAAATAGGTGGTGGGACGCAGGTTATTTCGCAGTCCTCGCTCGAGTGATGCAGTGGGTGTTAGCGATGCAGCTGGTACAGTCCCTCGCAGGGTTTGCTTGGGGCTTCTCTGCCCTGGTGAGTGGGAGACTGCAAATTTCCCGGGTAATTTCTGTAGCAATGTCATCAAAATACCTAGAAAGGATGAGTTTTTCGGGGAACCTGCTCTTGGTCCAAGCTGCTGTCTGATTTTTGTGCTAAGTGCAATCCTGCTGGGAGGCTGAGGGTTTATCTGTCCCTGGCTTTGGGGGAGTGTGGGCTGTAGTGCTGGGACATGACAGCAGAGGGGCCCCGTGGGCCAGGTTGTGTTGGGGAGTGTGAAATCCAAGGGATTTTTATTTTTTTTTACATAAAATAAGCAGAAACCTGCAGACATGTTCGTGCAGTGCCTCTTCCCCAGAGCCTCCCCTCGAGGAAGCATATGGCCTTTAGGCTGCAGAGGCTGCAGGCTGATGCAGCGATTTCCAGAGGTCACAATTTATTCTTGATACCGATGTTAAGTGTGGTCATTAACCCAGTGATGTTTAGAAAACTCTTCCTTCTGGACTGGATGATTCATGACTGTCCAGGGTCTTGCCCTGTGCTTCCCTGCACAGTCCCAGCTGCTTCTCGCTTCTCCAGGGATTTGTTCAACCAGTGATCTGCTCCAAGATGGTAATTACATGGTTGATGTTATTTCTCTGATCTTCTTTACTGGAAGGTGTTTGTGCCAGAGCGTGCTGCTGGCTGTGTCTGTGGGCCCAGACAGGCTTGGTGCTGTACAGCTGTGATGGAACATTTTGCCAACGTGCGTCATTTAAACAGGGGAAATTATTACTGGTGTTACGATAGTGGCTTGAGTCTGTGTCTGGAGGAGGACTCTATTGTACTAGAAACTCTACAAATTATAGCAGAGAACATCCTGCTACCAAGAGTTTAAGTTCTAGACAGATTAAAATCTGAGCAGAGTCAACCCCCAGTTTCCTCTCTGCCTCTTCTCGATGCCTGTGGGGACCCCTTCACCTGGGCAGGAACACGCTCACCCCATAAAGGAGAGGTGGTCTTCTCCCACGGTGCAGCAGCCGAGCTGTCCCTGGCCATATGACAGCCTGTGCTCCTCCTCACATCCCAAGCCATGCTCCCACCTCGGTTACAGGATAAACGGGAGAGAAGAGGGGCTGTGGGATCTTCCCTGTTCCCAAGGGCATGGAGCAATAGGACATGGGGTAATGGTTTTAAACTAGAAAAGGGTCCATTTAGGTTGGATATTAGGGAAAAGTTCTTCAATTTGAGGGTGGTGGATCATTGGAACAGGTTGCCCAGAGAGGTAGTGGAGGTCTCATCCCTGGAGATATTCAAGGTCAGGCTTGATGGACCTCTGAGCAACCTGCTCTAGTGAAGATGTCCCTGCTCACTGCAGGGGGCTTGGACTAGATGGCCTTTGAGGGTCCCTTCCAACACAAACCATTCTGTGATTCTATGATCTTGGAGGTGGAAGCATTTGTAGGCTTGCAGGCTGGTCAAGGCTGTTTCATCTCTTTTCAGCTATTTTTGATGTTGTTTTAGGATCCAGCAGGTGCTCAGGGAATGTGCATCCCCTTTCCTGCGAGCAGGCAGGTGGCAGTGGAGTTTGGAGCTGGAAGTAGTGTGTTACTCAGCCAGGTCCTCCCAGTGCTGACCCAAGGATGGCTTTGGGTGTTCACTGATGAATAAAGAGTTGAGGGCACTGACTTGGGCTAGAAACCAAAAGGTTCTTGTCCTTCCCATGGGAAATAAGATAAACTGCTCATAGGCAGGTACAAGGTTTGTTATGGACTGGGTCCAAGCAATAAGGTTCCTCACCTACTCTGGGGGTCAGATTTGAGGGTTAATGACCAACCCGGGTGGTTTAGCGGGACGTGCAGTGAAGCTGCTCACTGTGTGCTGCAGCACAGTCAAGTGCTGGTGAAAGAGGGCGAAGAGCCTGTTCGAGTGACAGTGCCTCTGGCTTCAGATTGTGATTCTCGTTTCCTGTTACAACAAGTAGAGCTTTGAGCTCTGGCATGGGACAGGAACTGAAACGCTGTCTGCGCCTGAAAACAACACCTCTCCGATCAGATTTACTGCCAGCCTTTATCTCCCTCTCTAGCTCAGTGGACACAAAGTCCATCTCTTTTTCCTGTAGCTTCCTACTGATAGCATAATGGGACAGACTTCTTCTAAATACTGGTGGGTTTGCTGTGTCTAAATATTGCTACACACAAACAATGCGACTATCACAGTCTTTTTTGGCAGTGGAGCACTTCCTCCCACAAACCGTGTTAAAGCCAGATGTAAACAACGTGCACGCAGTTGATACATCACTTTCTGCTCAAAAAGAAGGTCTCTGAGGACCATCCATCTTCTGATAAAACTTTCTGTAATGGATGGGTTTGATCCCAAGGCAGGGCAGTTTTCTTGCGACACATCTCGCCTGTCATTCCAGATGGATTTGTTCTAACCCGGTGGTTCTCAGGCTTTTTTTTTTCATCAGGAAAGTCCCTTTTCCCATCTGGAGGCTGTCACCTTCCCACCCACGTCTCGCATGAGAAGAACAGCAGTTCTGTGCCTGCAACATCTCCTCGGGGCTGCGAGGCTGCAGACACGAACGGCTGCTCTGCCCCTGGCTCCCATCCACACACCAGCCTTTTAAGGGTCGGAGTTTCTGCTCTGAGCAAGCTGGCCAGCCACTATCGCCTTCTGACAACAGCAGCATGAAAGACTCTCATTGTCTGCTAGTGCTCAGCCTTAAAACCAGGTGAAGATGTTGCCTTTTGACCCAATTTTCTTTTTTTTTTTTCAAAATTTGACTTCTATTACAATTCAGCGTGAAGCATCGGTACCAAAAAGCCTCATTTTACTTGTACTAAAATAAAAATAATCTTTCCCAACAGCGTTTCAAGCACACAGTCATCATTTCAAAGTCCAGCAGTGCCCCATATGAATCAGACTGTGTTTGAATTACTGTTCATTCAAATCATCTCTGGCTAGTGCAGAGCACTTGAACTTTAATCCCGACCTTCTTGATTAATCATCTTGACAAATCAAGTAGCCTAATTGCAATGTCCCAATATGTGCAAATATTAGATGTGCCAGAATGTAACAATGACAAACTTGGTTTTAGGTCAGGTTAAGCAATTTCTGAATGTGAGCCTGGAGATGTTGGATGAAGTAGAATAAAAAAAAAAACAAGTTGGTGAAGTAGAATTAAAAAAAAACAAGTTGATGAAGTAGAATTAAAAAAAACAAGTTGATGAAGTAGAATAAAAAACCAAGTTGGTGAAGTAGAATTAAAAAAACAAGTTGGTGAAGTAGAATTAAAAAACTAAGTTGATGAAGACTGAGGTGAAATCTGTGTGATCAGAAATGACACCAGCTCAGCCATACAATGGTTTTTTTTCTGCAGATGCAAAGGTACCTTCAAAAAGTGCTCAGTTAGAGCACCCTCCCTGCAAAAGTTCATGAGCTTAATGAGAATTCAACATTACTTGTTCATAACAAGTATTCTCAGCTCCACTGTGGTAATCTGTCATTAGGTTCCTGCTCCTGTTTCCAGGTGAGGGGTCCTTTGCTACCCAGTGCCAACGCTGTGCAGTGACAGTAATGGCAGTGACACGTGCCTGTCACTGGGAAAAGCAGTCCCCAGGAGCACTGTGTGAACAGAGGATGACACAATCATTTCTCCTTTCTGCATAAAATATTTCTGACTGTATCTCACAGTTTGGAGATCGCTACGATCTGAGTTGTTGGATAATACGTGAACGCTGTGTTTTTGTCAGTAGCTTGGTTCACAAAGGGAAACTGTGACTTTAATTGATGTCTGAGGACAAAAATACTCATCAGGAACTGAGTGTTTCAGCGTGGTACAGTATCAAAGTTACTGCTATCGTTTCTGTATTCAGGCAGATGATAAAGTCAAGATTGTGCAACTTGGTACATAAATTGCTCTGCATAACATTTCACAGGAGGAGGAGAGGGGCACGGAGGTATGTGTGGATTAATGTACTCTTACATGAGACCAGGCATTTCTGTTGGGTTAATGTTACCAGCTTTCTTGGGACCAAACACTGCTGGAGCCAGAGGAAAGACCTCTGTGAACTCTGAAGGGCTGTGGCTCAAACCTGTACTGCAGGTCACAAGCGAAGTGCTGGTCCCAGTCTCAAGTCCCTCATGGACTTCAAGATGATGAGAGCTGCACTTAATCTGGGGTTTTTGGTACACAGGGATGTGCATCTCACACTGGAAAAAGCCTCCTCCAACTGCAGCAGAAAACAGGAAAAAAAAGAGCTGTGATGCTGCTTGGGAGGGAAACAGCTCTTAGTTTGGGTGGTTCCCTAAATCTTCTGAAATCAGGCACTGCAGCCTCAAACACAGCTCAGGATGTGCCAGTCCCCAGTGCTGTGCACACACCAACCTCCTTAAATTAAGGTAAACTCATGAAGATCTGGTGCTGTGGTGCTGCTGGTCAGTGCTGCCAAGGGAATCCAGCAGTTCCGACGTGGCAGCTCGCGGCGCAGGAGGGGTGGAGAGGGCAAGTGGTTATCAGTGCTCCCTCTGCCACAGTTTGCTGCCTCCTCCCTCTGGTGAATGGGAGAGCTTGCTATCGACTGCCCTCCATTTTAATTAACTCCAGAAGCAGGCAAAGTACACTGAATAATTCAAGAGAGACAAGTGTTTAAACATTTACACAAGCTTCAGATTCCTCCTGCCTAAAAATAAGTCTGTGAGAGAGCAAATGATTCCTCTTTGAGGTATCGGCAGATGGACAGCAGAGCCATGGACCCCATCCCAACACCATTGTGTTGCTCCATCCAAGAAGACACCATCTGGGGTTTTCATCCTTGCTGCTGGGACCAGCCTGGGTCTGATGGTGATGGAAAGTTGAAGGAAGCAAGTTGAGGGCTGGACGCACAAGGGCAGCACCAGCCCAGGCAGTTTTGGTCGAGCAGTAGCGAAGATCCCTGGAGAAAGGGCTGGTAGAGGAGTAGGTGAGGTCAGTAACAGGTCTGAACATCAGCAGTTCTAATTGTTACTCTCCAGTGAAAGGGGTAACTGTTTTCCATAGCTGGGAGTCTCACCTCTTGTGGTTATTGAAGAGAGAGAGCACGAATTTAACAAAAACACTCAAGCAAGAATGTGAACACGCAGATGCCCTTTCAGATCAGCATTTTGGAGCACAGATCAGCAGAGACAGCGCTGATGTTTCTGATGTGTGCCTGGGATTACCAGCTGCTTTGGTGTATTTCATATACAGGCAATTTCCTTCAATGTGTTGGCTTCACTTTCCCAGAGTGATTAAAAAAAATCACATTTGTTTTAGAAAATTCCCACCTGGTGCAGAACAACGACGTCTCAAGACAGCGTGTGATGCCACCCCTTCAGCACCTAAAGCCTCTCTGCATTCTGGTTTGAAATGCCATGCTCCAGGACACTCTGGTAATTAAAATTAAAATTAAAATTTCCAGAGGCTTATTGCTAATGAAGCCTAATTAATTTTGGATGTAAATTTGAACATGCTGCTGCAGTTGCATTTGCATCCCTGTTAAAGGAAAACTAATTTTAATCACAATCCCCAGTGGGTGTTTTATCTGGAAATTCTTAGAGGAACACAGTATCAATGAAGTTCCTTCTTATTCTAAGGATTTTTCACATTTCCATCCCGCTAACTCAGCTGAGTTGAAGGAAACACACCACAGCCTTTTAAAACAATTGCATGAATTATAGCGTGTTTCACTGAAGAGGAAATGAGGAAAACCAAGTGACATAAAATGGGAGCAAAATCCTACTCTGTTTTTCACTTCCAAAGGTTTCATGGAATGAAACAGCAACATCAGCTATTTTCACCAGATTTTGTATTGCAACCTGAATGCTCTCAGTACAGTTGAAATCCACAGCTAGCAATATCTAAATGCACTAACAATTGTCCTCTCACTGTAGACAGTGCCATTTACACACCACCCAAGGTGACAGAGACCAGCCTGAACTTCACCCTTCTCTAAGATCACTGACATCTTCCTTTATCACTTCTCATTCCCTGTCCCAGCAGCCACACGATCCTGCTGAATTGATGACACACCTGGTTAAGCAGCAAAGGCAAAGACGGGTGCTAAGCCCCTGGTGGTGATATTGCTCATCCTTAATGGGCTTGGGAAGAAGTCCACGTTTCTCCAGATTTGGAGGGTTTTTTTGCCAACCTGCTTATATTTCTGAACCCTCTGTGACATCCCTCTGGGGAAACAGGACCTTAATTCTCTATCTCTGTATGACAGAGGGAGGGGGAATATGGCAAACACCAGGTAAAAATGCTGCTTTCTAACACAGACCAAGGAAATGTAGTTTCCCAAAGTACACATGAGAGAAACAGCAGCACCAGAACGTGCTTTGGAAGTTGTCCAAGCAAGGCTGTACATCCTGACTGCTGGTAGCTCGTTAACTAGAACTAGAAATGCTGCGTGCTCCAGGATACGTGTGTTCTTCTGACAGAGCCAGGGGCACCTGGTCTGGGATGCTGGACACTGACCTGGGAAATGCCCCCAGCCATGCAAACAACCTCTGTGATCTGTGGGCCATGAGGGACGTGAATCAATGTTGGGTATTGTTATGGAAAGGCGAGTGCTTTGGTGATAAACGTGGCATTTCCAATCCTAAAACATTTATTTATTGCTCTGATTGAGGTCAGAGCAGTTCCAGTTCCAGTTAGCGCTAGACTTGCTCTTATAAAAGCCAACTGTTGCACAGATATCTTTTTGGAGGGTTTTTAAATATAAATATCTGGAGGCAGTATATAAGCAAGTGTGTCTAGCTCTAGTGGTGTGGCTGGCAGGCAGCCAGGCAGCAAGTGGGTACCTGTGAACTGTGCCAGCACCAAACTTCTGGAGACAGCCACGCTGGAAAGCAGATGAGCTGAAGAAAATGCATTTGAGGTTCTGGGCAATATTGATTTATCTTTGTGTATTTGATTAATCTGCCTGAAGCGCAATACAAAGTTGCTCACTGAATGAGTTTGACTTCAGTGGAGGGGGAATCAGAAGAAATGGGATTTGGAGTTGGCCACCATCACCACCACCACCATCCTGCTCCATTACATCTCAGAGCAGCAATGGTTGAACCAAAAAAGTAGATTTAGGCTGTACTGGTTGCGGTGTGCCATCTGCTTGGCCACTGGTGTAACTCCATCCTTTGCAGCCACTCTACAGCTCTTTACCCAAACCCAGTTTCTACTTCCCAACAAGTGAACATTAGGTATATTTTTCAGCAGAGAAACCTGGAAAAAAAAATGCAAATAATGCTGTTGGTTTGGTTTGTTAAGAGGACAATGAAAAAGCAGAAAGCTGGCAACGGGAAAATAGAGACGCTGAAGGCAAGCAGCGACATGAACACACCTGATGCAGGACTGAGACATGACGGCAGCATCTCCATGCTCCTGAGCTTGGAGCAAAGTGAGCAAACTCCAGCTCCTGGCCAGGGAAATGGGGAAATGGAGCTCCAAGTTCCACCTCCTACACAGCGCTCTGCCAGCTCGCTCCAGCCCTGGGCAGGAAATCCCCCCGCTGCCTGCCTTTCAGCAGCGACTGCCACGGCACCCTCGAACAAGGACTGCTTTGGATGGATAACATTTAATCACTTTTTTGCAAAGTAAATTTGGACTACTGACACAAAGTACCTCTCCTTTCCCAAACTGAGAGTATTAGAAACCCCACTTAGCTTAGGAAAAAAAAAAAGGGTTGAGCACCCTCGTTAGGAGGAAGCAATTCACACATCCCAATTGTCTCAAAATAAATTCTCTCACTTGCTTTTCCAAGCAGAGAGGAGCACTCTGAAAACAGTGTCACAAACACGGTTTCACGCGTGCTATGTGAGCACAGGAAGTTTAAGATAAATTCAGCAACAGATCAGATGAAAGAACTTGTGCACTTGCATATCTATTTATACAGCTCCTGTGGCAAGTCCCACCCCATCGCTGCAGTATCCGGGGGCCTCACAGTCTCTCAGATCATAGTCAGAGAATCCCAGACTGGTTTGGGTTGGAAGGGACCTCAAAGCTCATCCAGTCCCAACCCCCCTGCCAGCAGCAGGGACACCTTCCACTAGACCAGGTTGCTCAAAGCCTCATCCAACCTGGCCCAGAACACTGCCAGGGAGGAGCAGCCACAGCTTCTCTGGCCAACCTGGGCCAGGGTCTCACCACCCTCACACCAAAGAATTTCTTCCTCACATCTCAGCTCCATTTCCCCTCTGCCACTTTCAAGCCATCACCCCTTGTTCTGTCACTCCCTGCCCTTGGCCAAAGTCCCTCCCCAGCCTTCCTGGAGCCCCTTCAGGTACTGGGAGGCCGCTAGAAGGTGTCCCTGGAGCCTTCTCTTCTCCAGGCTGAACAGCCCCAACTCTCTCAGCCTGTCCTCACAGCAGAGCTGCTCCAGCCCTGGCATCATCCTCGTGGCCTCCTCTGCACTGGCTCCAGTAGCTTCATGTCCTTGTGCTGTTGGGAGCATATTGCATGGTGATGCTGTACAGTGCTATGCACTTTGCTGATGGGGAGACTGACAGGGAGGAGGGTGCAGGGTGAATTCACCCACAACACCCACTGACAGGCACCCGACGGATGGATTGGAGCACCTAAGGTTGTTGCTGCATGATGTGCTTTGCCTGGTCCAGCTCTGTGCTGCCCAGTTGCTTGGTCCTCCTGCTCCTCCTGGCCCGGCATCCTGGCTGTTCCCCACCCTCCAGCCATGGGGTGAACCAAACCAAACAGCTTCTATGTTAGAAAAAATAAGTGGAAAGATCAGTTTTGTCAATCGTGAGGAACAAATACTTGACTTGCTCTCCTTTGTAACTCCCACCTTTTTTCCTGGAGATAAAAATGGAAGGATGTTTTTCTTTTGGGGAAAAAAAATAAGAAAAAAATAAATTCTAATTAGAGTGGCACTGAAGAGAGTGACACTCTGCAGAAGCATTCAAGAGCACAGAAAATTAGTCTCAGAATACTTTCTAATACTATTACAGTTTAAGGAATTGCTGACATTGGAAGTCAGCAGCCCATTTTACACATTACATAGCACCTGTGACCTCAGTACCTTCTCCTGATTTTTGCTAGTACATATGAGAAGAACCAGGCTCCAGAAGTACTGCCAGGAACAAATCAATGACAAACTGAAACCACTTAGATAGTGTTAAATCACATTTATGTAAAGGTCTGGTCAATCCCAGGCTGACGGCATCGGTGATTTAAAGCACTTTACTGTATGCAGGGCCCTTCACTGTACCTTGAAATGCCACAGAAAAAAAGCTTTCTAAACATTTATACTGTTTCAAGTAGTGTGAAAACATCACCATTTCAGAGGCAAAGGTGAAGTCTGGCTTCTGGAAGCTTGAAAACTAAACTGCAGAGCAGGCAAGTAAAGGGTAATTTGTGCACTCATCCCTACTTCTTCCTTAAAGAAGGCTACAAGAGAAAAATTGTTTGAATTTAGTTTGATTTTTAGTTCACAAACACCAAGACAGTCAAGTCTGGTCATCTGTATTTCGCCCTTTTTTTTGTCTGGAGGATATCTGTGCATCCTGGAAGTTGTAAAATAAAGAAGTACGTAAGAGATAAAATAATAATTCTGACCTATCACTGCAGCCCAGCACAGTACTTTAGAGGGACAAGAAAAATTTGTTTTACATCACAGCCCTTTTCTGCAGCTCTTTGCAAGCCTATTCTCTTTACAAGCAAGAGAACATTTTCAGCTACAAATACATGGGATTAATTCCTTAGAGAAATCTGCTTTAAAGGTTTTAATATGAAATTACATCCTTGCCATAGGATGGTATGCTGCGGTAAAAGCAGGCCATTTTGGGGATAGACTGGAAATCCTCCACTGTTATTAACATAGTTCTTGGAGTAATTTTTAGAAGCACACTGATTTCATCCCAGTTACACGTCACAGAACAACTGGTGGAAACCAGCAAACACCAGTGTCCTGAAATTAAGGAGAAAAAGCCAAAAGCTCACATTGCAGACAGGACTGGGAGACTGAACGTGCAATCTCTGTAAGTCTCTAAGAGCCATAGAAGCCCAGCCCCAGTTTTTAAAGCGAAGTATGTGAACATGTGAGAATCTAATTCTTGCTGAAGGATGTGGCCTTTGGGAGCCTGGGTCATTCCTGGACATGGTCTTGAGCTCTGGTCATGGATTTAGACCGAGGCAGAGGTAAAGCTGGTCTCCTCTGAGCTGTTGCAGCCACAAGCAGCCCCAGGCTAAGCCCCTTATGCAATCCTTCTGTCACAGCCACCTCCTCGGCTTTCCTTTGATTTGCAGCTCTGAGCTTCGGGATTTAAAGACATTTGTGGCATCAATTGCTGTGCTGGGAAATGAGCCCTACCTGTAAAGCATAAATAATAAAGGCCTGGTATGCTATTGAGCATGAAAACCCACCGAGAAAAACTGATTTTATCAATATAACAGCCATGGAAAGGGCTAGCAAGAATGACAGCTCGTCAATAGGAGCCTTTGCAGGCTTCTCACGGGGGATAAGGAACAAGAGAGGTTTGACCTCTCTCCTTCCAACCTCAGGCTCTTTTCTAACCCGAGGAAAGATTACCAGGGTGATGGACACAGAGTGAGACTCCAGTGCTTTCCCATGCACCGACACGGCACAGTGAATCCAGACCCAACAATGCCACGTGGCTGGGAAAAAAGGTTAACAGGGTGCAAAAACATCCAAGTGATGCTCTGCTGGTTCCCTGACAGCTGGAGGAACGGGTGGGGAAGGGCTGGCTTGTTTCCTCTTGGGAGAGGGGGAAAAAAAAATCAATTATTATCTGTCTTTGGTTTGTAAACTACAACTACCCAGACATGCACACACGTGCACACACACACAATCAGCCACCGTCTCCTCGCTCCCGTGCAGGAGATGAAAAGCTTTGGGTTGGTTTCCTGGAGAATAGGTTCAAAACTCAGGATCACTGAGGCACAGGGTGGGTGAGCTGGGACCTGCATCGGCGTGGAGTCTATAAACCCTTTGTGACAGCAAAGGGACTTGCACAGCCATGTGCTGCCATGCACGAAAAGACCTTGACAAAAAGATGTTATCATTGTGCTCTGATTAGTCTGAATTATATGAAAATAGCATTACATCGAAGAGGCACGTTTATCAGGGCTTTTTTGGGGTTTTTTTAAAATGTCTGATTCAGCTATGAGGACAATTCTCCCAAAAGGCTGCAGCAGATTGGCTCTTCTTGCAGAAGAAAATGCCAAATATGCGTGCGTGTGTGGGAAGGGGGGGGAAATCATTTTATTGAACTGAATAGTTTTCTTACTGATATTACTTCCACTTGTGCAGTTTCCTGTGACTTTTTGAGTTTGAAACCACAGCGAAGAAACCAATTTCTGTGCAGACAGGAGAACTGTGTGTGTCTTTGCATTTTGGTGTCAACACCGAGTTGTTTACGCTGGCTCATTCTACTTCTGTGTGAGGTTAGAGATAGGGATAAAAACGTTTAAATACATTTAATATTTTTTTTAAAGATGATCCCAACACACCAGTAGCTCTTGCCCGCACCACAGCGGACACTGGACCTTGGTGGAGATGACAGCTACGGCCTGGGCACTGCGGTGGTGACGACAAGCCAGCACTCCAGCACGGAATATGTGTTGTCTGATGGGTGTTTTTAAGCACCTACTTTTCACAGAATCACAGAAACTGCGTAGATTGGAAGAGAACTTTAAGATCATCGAGTCCAGGCATTTACCCAACACTGACAAGTCCTCGATTTTTAAACGCCTGGGTGCTGACGCGGGCACTGGGCTGGGTCCCACCGCGCCGCTAAAGTGTTAAACTTCACTTTACACAAGGCAGGAGACGGATCCATTTTAAACCTCTTCGCTTTCTCCCTGACCGACCTCCGTGCTCACCGCTGCGGCCTAAGCACGGCCGCCTCAGCGGGGCTCGCCGGCTTCCGAGGGCCCGGACCGCCTCCTCCCGCCCACCCGGGCGCGGCTTCCCCACGGGCCGGCAAATCTCCTCAGCGGCGGAGCGAGCCCTGAGCACCCGCCTCCAACCCCCCTCAGCCCGGGTGGCGGCCGCTGCAAGGCACCACCCCCGGGCGGGCCCGGCCCGGCGCATGCTCTGCGGGCGGCCGCCGCTCTGCCGTGCCGGGACCGCCGCCCTGCCACTGCCGAGCGCCCGCGGGTCCGCTCTCGCACGCACCGGGCCGAGCCCAGCCGCCCCCCAGCCCCGCGGGGCCGCGGCTGAGCGGCACGGCCCCTCCGGCTCTCGCCTCACGCTCGCCCGGCGAGGCGCCACGGAAGCGGTGAGTGGGGTCGGGGTGGGGTCCCGCGCCCCCCGGCCGGGCCCTGGGCTGAGGGGAGGCGGACGGCGGGCGCTCCCCCTGAGGGAGGAGGCTCCCGAGATGGCCGATGGCGCCGGGCGCGGGGGCGGTGCGGGGCTTCCCCGGCGGCCGCGCCGGCCCCTTCCCGGGCTCAGCGTGGAGGCCGGGGCCGGCGCCTGGATTCGGGCGTTCGGTGCCGCCGGGCTCCCTCAGCGGAGAGCGGGACGGGGCCGTGCGAGCAGTGCCGGGCTGGGATGGGGTCTTCAGAGCCACGTTACAGGGAGCGGCGTCTCCTGCGCGGCCGCGGCGGGGGAAGGCCGAGTTTCGGTGATAGGAGGAACCGGAATGAAATAACTTCGGTTCTGGGGAACGGGTGAAGTTAAAAAAAAACCCCAAACACAAAACCCAGGTGCTCATGAGGAAGCTGGGACCCGCCGTGAGCTTACAGAGTCCTCGGTCTTTGCAGTGGAGGTGCTTGGAGATAAACTGCTGCCTCGCACTTCGGGGCAAATTAAGGGCTTGGAAGAATTTATTGGGTCCAGCTGTCAGTCTGGCGTCGGTTTCTCTGTTAGGGATAGAGACACTTCTTGGCCATCGTTGAGCCTCCTTCTCTAGGCGCTGCTTCCTCCAGGGGTGGTGACAGCCACGGCGCAGGCAGGTTGGGTATCTGTCACCCCAGCGGGCGAGCGGGGATGTGGAGCAGGTAACCCGGCAGCTGGCAAGTTCTGCCTGCTTTCCACCTTCTCCAGACACCTAAAAATGTTATTCTGCTCTATGTGTCTCTGTGCCTGTATGAAAATATTATTTGGATAACCCAGTGGAGTCAGGATTTTCAGAAAGCCTATAGAAAGCTCCTATGTGAGGAGAACCAGGACACAAAAGTCTGAAGCGTGTCAGCCTCGCTGCTGACCATGTAGCGTGGTGGCAGAGGGACAAGATGGCAGGAGCGGCTGGACCCAGCTCTGTTTGAACAGACATCAGCTCTGTGCTTAGAAGAAGGATGGGTCGGTGCTGGGGAAGTGTGTGGCTAACGGGGCAGCTGCTCTGACAGATTAGGGATGGAGGAGCGTATTTTGAGGCGTAAAAACCTAGAGGGCAGGTAAGTGCAGTGCAAGAAAGTTTGGCTTTTTTTTTTTTCTCTTTTAATGGTTATTTTTTGGAGGGAGGCAGATGGAAATAATTCAAAATTTTGTTGGTATTTAAACTTAACTCCCATTAACCCAATTTAACTCTTTCTTATAGAACATTCTCCACGATTTTATTCTTGAGCAGAACATATATATGTTGGTATCATTTTATACACGGGTATAGAAGCTCAGTATTAAGTTCAGTTTTGACCATATAAGGGGAGCAGTTGGCATTTCCTCCTGGTGCTTGTTTTTAAAACACACAGGAAGTTGCACCTTGATCTGGGTTTGTGTTAGGTGAGGCTGAGACAGGTGCTTTGAAAATACAGAGCCAGTTCAGGACATGCTGCTCACCTCTGAGCAAACAACAGATCCATCAGGCTCTTGCTGTCATTTGTGGTGTTAAAAGCTGGTGATTGCAGGTTTTAAAGTACTTTTTGTCAATAAGCTATTAGTGATTCGGTTCTTAGATTTCTTGTCTAAGTATCTACAAGCTGTTTGCCTCAGAGCTCAGTGGAGAAGAGAATATACCATGCTGGTACAAAGTAAAACTGCAAGAAATTGACCTTTGGGAAAGAGTAGGTGAAAAACTTGTAAAAAGCCAGGGTGAGTGGGTTTGAATTTGTACAGGAATATAAACATGGAACCAGAACAAGTTTAAGTTTGTGAACTGCTGGAAGTCTGCACTGCAAAAATCTTTTTAGAATGAATTTCAAAGTGGCCTTTTTTGAGAGGTAGATTCTGTAAATCTCAAACTGTTCAGGAAGATGCTGTTTCTGTATGTCCAAATTGACTCATTTGTTCAGTGGGTTTGTTTAAGAAACAAGTGGGAAGCGAGATCTGGAGAGAATATCTAATGCAAAAGCTTTGGAAAGCAAACCTGTATCAACTGCAAAGCAAAAAGCTGAAGTGTACCTGAATGGTCCCTGGATAGACTCAGTGGGTAAAATCAAACATACCTTTTAAACTCATTTTTTTTCTTAGTCATACAGAGCCTGCAATTTAAACTGACTTTAATTCATTTACCTTAGCTCTTGGGGGGGCTGGAACTAATCCAGGGTTCTTGTTTGGAAGGGTAAGTGATACTAATTCCTTAAGTTTACATGGATATTTCTGTAGTAGTTCACAGTTTTGAAAATAAAAGACTAAATTCACAGAAACCAGCTTCCCTTTTTTGTGTAGAGGAGAAAAATCTTTCTGTTTTCGTAGGCAGCATCCCGACAGTGATGCCCACTGTTGCGGGCAGGAAGGTTTCACCTTTTTCCTACCACATTTCTCCCTCGATTTGGAGGTGAAACACCTTTTTCACCTGCAGAACTGGCCTCACGTTTCTTAGCACCTTGCTGCTGCCTGACTTGGTATGAGGAAGAGAGGTTTAAAATCCAAATTGAATTGGAAACATTGAATCTGTATTGCTGTGTTGGGCATGAATTGCACCAGAAAGAGCTGCTCTGTGTTTGCATAAAGAGGAAGGTGTTTGAATTGTTTTGAGAGGTTAAAGCTTTTGCGTAGAAAAACAAACCCTTAAGACTGATTGGTATTTAGTAGTGAAAAGGACCATTATTAGAACCTGTGAACCAGAAAGCGTGCTGAGAAGCCAGGTTTTGGAGAGAAGACTGAGTTGCATCTTGGTTCCTGACTCATCTCGTGTTCAACAGCAATTAAAAATGACACAGTGTTTTCTTCTGGTCGATAAAGTGGCAGCATTCACGTTGTTCTTTTATAGCCTGTCCAACAGTTTGCAGTTTCTTAAAGATTGGGTATTATTCCTGTAAACACCCTCGGGGTTCCTCTGGATCTCTAAAGCACTTAAAATGCCATTATATTTCAGGTATTGGTAATGGCAAGCACTTGCTGAATTGATAGAAAATGGCTTTTACAGCTCAGCACATGCTTCAGTGTTAATTCTCAGAGCCTGCCCTCTGCAAAGAAATCTTTTTGTGGACTGATGTCACTCAGTTTTGCTAGTAGGGTGAAGCAAATATGCTTGAACCTCATCAAGAAGGAAAGTGGATTCTCAGAAGAACAGTATTTTGGGGTGTTTGGCAGCTAAATTGCTACTTCCATCTATTTTGTAGCTTCTATACAACACATGAAGTGACAGATTAAAGGGGATTATTCTGCTTGGTCACTTGATGCCTTTAGCAGCACTTTAGTACCCCATCCAGTAATTGTTTTCCCTATTCACCTGATCCTTCCAAAAAATCTGAAACAATTCCAAAAAATAGTAGATTACTGGAAAAAGAAGTTGATGATGGTTTTCTTGAGCAAATTGGTTGCAATTTCTCTTGATTCAAACTGGTAGAGGGGGAAGTAAGGAAGTATGATTTAGTGGTTTTAATTTCCTGGCCCCTTGAGAACAGGTGGGTTTTTAAGGAACAGATCCTGACATTTTCTTCATGCTCAAGGGCTTATAAAACTTCAGACAGTTTTGCTGGCTAGAATAATTCTTTTTCTCCTGAACTGGTTATATAAATGTAACATAAATTGCATAACTGACAGAAAAACTGAGCTATGGGAAACTGGAAGAGCAGCTTCGACTTGGAAAAGTATAGTTTGTACCTCTGACTGTGTATCATTACCTTTTACTGTCCTCTGACACTGCATGAGCTGTTTGATAACAGTGACCTGAATATGGTTGTCTGCATGTTAATGTGGTTATGGTTATACCTTAAAACAGCTGGCCCATAAAAATGATCTGTTAGAATTCTTTCTTTTTTCCTGCAGGATGTGAAAGGTAAGATAGGAAATAAAGGAAAAGAACTGGAGGTCGATGGAAAAACAGAGGCTGTATAAATCATCCTGAACTATGGAGCAAGGGAGTGATGAAAGCCTGGGAAAAATCAAATTGGAATTTTTGTTTGAGGAGGAACCTACCTGCAGAGTTAAAATTCTGAACAAGTGCAGTTATAGCTACCAAAGAACAGGAAAATTATTTATTAGAGTAAGTGGCTCGGTGCTGCTCTTGATTCTGCTTTGTCAGCGATTCTGATAGTAAACAAAACTTCTTCCAGAAATACCAAGTCGCTGTTCTGCTGTAGCTATGGAGCTCCCAAAGTAGCAGCCAGGGCTTGCTGGTAAAGAACAAGCTTTTACACGGTGTCTGGCTTCCAGAAACTCGTCCATCATAAGTGTACCTCTCTGGCAGCTTTACTCTATGAAGTGTTTTGAACTTCTACTCCTTTGAAGCTGCTACATAAAGGAGAATCTGCTAATAAATTGAATAAATTCAGTATTGAATGCTGTATTCTCTGACTTGTGAAGCATGTAGGGTTTACCATGAGTCAGGACTTTGGTTGCCTGTGTGTGTAGTGGAGGAGGGGACAGGAAGGTTCAGGAAGATAAGGAGTCAATCTGCAGGTGGATAAGCACCTAATGCAGCATTCGATGGGTTTAGAAGCTTTGGTGGTGGGGTTTAATCCCAGCTGTGTCCCTGGCCAGTGCCTGACTTTGGCTAAACAACCTGTTCATTCCTTCAACAAGTGTCACCCTGACTCTTTCCTGGAAGTGCTGCTTTCCCTCCCAGATCCCCAAAGGCTTAATTCTCTTTGAATACAACATCTAAGTGACAACTGCTATTCATACTTCTGGAGAAAACTCCTGCAGGCAAGTTTGCACATTCCTCCGGCTCTGGTATGCAATCTCTCTTGCTTGCAAAATGGATCTGAGAAGGGCCCTGGCTGTTGAGGCGTCCAAATGTGAATATAATGCAAGTTTTTAGCAGTTTTGGACACCAGGTGCTGTTTAAACTGTTATTTGGGTGTTTTGTTCTCTGTTATTTCCAGCTATTTAAAGACTGAGCAGAGCCTGGATTGCCCATCAGGTGACCCAGCTGTAATTGAGCAGGGTATTGAAATATTTAATTTTATTAGCAGTACTCTTAATCTGGAGCATATTCTGTCAAAATAACTTTGTTGGTCTTCCACTTAAGATCTTTTAAACTACTTAATTTTCCTGGCTGGAAGTTGAGATTGAGGTAATACTGACTCATGTTATTTTGAACAGGGAAAAATTCCTGTTCAACCCAGGAGATTGTACCTGGGCCTGCTGTGAGAGCTCCTGTGCCTGAGGTGGTGCTGCAGACAGGAGTTCTGGAAACGAATCTTACACCTTTTGTGTCAGGAGGAAGGACAGATCTAAAAGCCTTTTAATTTTTTAGATAAGGAAACTGGATCTGTGACTTGGGACAGGGGAGCAAGGAAGGAGAGGGAACATGTGCAAGAAGTTTGTTTGTCTGTGGGATTATTTTTTCCAGGAAATTAATTTGGCAGAACTAACTTTTATATTCATTTTAAGACACTAGCAGCACAAAGAGCTCCATTAAACAAAGCAAACCTTAAAAGCTTTGGCACTTGTGCAGTCTGAATAACTTCCTGTTGCTTGCCATCCATAAATACCTGTCTTTGCACTCCTCTGGCTTTTATCAGAGAGTAATAACAAATTCTGTTGGTTTGTTGTTGTGCTGGTGGTGTTTTGTTGTGTGGGGTTATTTTTTGTTCTTTTTTTTGTTTAGTTGTTTTTTTTTTTTAATAAAGCTATATTAGTTTGTAGAGTATTAGACATTTAAAGTGGAAAAAAAAAGGTACCATCTAGCTTAAGTGTTGCATCAGGCTCTGGCTTTTATATTTAAACCTGTGATTTTGCAGATTGGGGTTTTTTGGTTGTTTTTTTTTGATTTTTAGGTTTTTTTTGTCCCTAGGATGTCAAGCTGTCACATCTTAACTCAAGCTGGTGGCCTCCTGCATGGAAAGAAAATGTGGGCACCCTCAGTTCTGAGGTTTTTGATAAAGAACAGCTCTAAGCTGGCATTTGCAGTTCACTTTATATGGTTTTCTTGTGCACTCAGCATCTTTCTTGTTTACTGAAGATGCACAAGAAATAACCTTTCACTTCCTGAACACTTCTGTATTTCACTTTTCCTCCAAGTATGGCAAAAGAGTTGCTAATAATTTTGAAATTGCCAGAGCCCATCTATTTAGAGAGTTTAAAAGTTCAGAAGGAACCAGACAGTTAAATCAGTGAGCCTGACCTGTGTCAGCCGCTGTGGTCACCCTTTATTTACAGCTCTCTCACCTGTTCTACAGGAGATCCCCTCTCCTCTGAAAACAAAAAATTACAAATTCACTCTTGGCCTTTTTGCTTTTTTCTGCTGTTGATTTGTGTATTGCATTTGTAGTCAACGTTATTTTTTTAAATGTATTTGAATCTTCTCCCCTTCTTTCTTGGTTGTAAGACATAAGCTGAAGGAGGAGAAAGGTGCATTTGATTTTATTATTGAAGTAACAGCTGCAATTCCAAAGTTCAGCACTTGCTGCCTTCCCCTGTTTCTAATGATAAAGTCTGTTTGAGTGATCACAGGCCATAATGGACACCAGGTTCTTCTGACACTGTTACAACCTCGTGACTTTCCTGTTTTTCTGTTTCAAACATCAGTGCCTGGCTTAGGCAGAGGATGGCTCGAGTGTGTGTTATTTGTCTGTCTGTGTGGTGGGTTGGTTGGCAGGCTGGAGGGAAGGGACACTGTCCAGAGGGATCTTGAGAGGTGGGACCGTGCAAACCTCATCAAGTTCAACAAGGCCAAGTGCAAGGTCCTGCAGCTGGGTTGGGGCAACCCCAAGCACAACCCCAGGCTGGGTGGAGAATGGCTGGAGAGCAGCCCTGAGGAGAAGGACTTGGGGTGCTGGGGGAGGAGAAGCTCCACATGAGGTGGCACCGTGCGCTGGCAGCACAGAGCCAATAACCGTGTCCTGGGCTGCACCCAGAGCAGCGTGGGCAGCAGGGCCAGGGAGGGGATTCTGCCCCTCTGCTCCGCTCTCCTGAGACCCCCCCTGCAGTGCTGCCTCCAGTGCTGGGGCCACCAACAGCACAAGGACATGGAGCTACTGGAGCCAGTCCAGGGGAGGCCACGAGGATGATGCCAGGGCTGGAGCAGCTCTGCTGTGAGGACAGGCTGAGAGAGTTGGGGCTGTTCAGCCTGGAGAAGAGAAGGCTCCAGGGAGACCTTCCAGTGGCCTCCCAGTACCTGAAGGGGCTCCAGGAAGGCTGGGGAGGGACTTTGGCCAAGGGCAGGGAGTGACAGAACAAGGGGTGATGGCTTGAAAGTGGCAGAGGGGAGATGGAGCTGAGATGTGAGGAAGAAATTCTTTGGTGTGAGGGTGGTGAGACCCTGGCCCAGGTTGGCCAGAGAAGCCGTGGCTGCTCCTCCCTGGAAGTGTTCTTGGCCAGGTTGGATGAGGCTTTGAGCAACCTGGTCTAGTGGAAGGTGTCCCTGCTGCTGGCAGGGGGGTTGGGACTGGATGAGCTTTAAGGACCCTTCCAACCCAAACCAGTCTGGGATTTTTACATAGTCTCTTATAACTCTGTCCCCTAAAGACAGGGAATAATCAAGAGTTCATCCAGATTCTGAAAAACGCTGCTGTGGTTGGAGAAAAGGAACCTGTCTGGTCCCATTTTTTTGAAGCATCATAACTGTTTGTTGCCAAGAAAACTTGTACTTGTGTTCACGCTGCTTTATTGTTGCCCTCGTGGAGGGAACACAGAGGTTGTGTTTATTGATGATAAAGAACAAGCCCCTGTAGCCTGATGAACGAGCTGTATGGAAATGTAAGTCACTAGCATGAGCATTGCTATCTGGGATCCTGAACTGGAAGCCTTTGTCTTGCCACCAGCATCACCTGTCAAAAATCAGCTTGTGTGGTTTTATACCAGCACGTGTTTCAGTAGTGATTCCTGTCCATGAACACCTTGCTTGTGAGTGTGGAATTGATGAATACAGGAGAGAGTGGATTTGATTTCAATGTCAAAGCCACAGGTGGTAAGTGAAAGGACACAGAGGGATAGCTGACACCTAAGGAGCTTCATTGTTATGAAAGAAGCACAGCTATCTTCTGCCAAGTGGAAAAAAAGAAGAAAAAAGAAAAAAAAGGAAAGAAAAAAAAAAAAAGTCTTGTGGGTTTTAAAGCCCTTTCAGCTTCCTGTGCATGTGACTTACAACACGGCCAAGTTACATCTATATAAGCAAGATGTATCAGCAAACAGAGGGCTTGCTTTGCTTAAAAAAGGTACCTTTACAATCCTGAATGCTCCATATAAACCAGTACAGCCCTAACCAACTAAAACCTCAGGTGCTGGGCACGATGGCTTGGCTGTCTGCAGGTTAACTCTTCACCCTTTATTGGTATTGATGGGGAAAAAAAAAAGTTTAACTTGCAATAAAAGTATGTGGTATCTCCAGGTTTAATCATGCTGTGTTCTTACATGTTTGCTGTCAAATGAAGTGAGAAATGAGCCCACATTTTTCTTGGCTTATGGTGTGTGTGTGTGGAGGGAGGAGGCAGGCAGTGCCGCCGGGGTATCGATGAGGCCGTGGTTTCACATTGTGGATCATGCAGCATTATCTTCAGGTGCTCCTGTTGTGGCATGTCCCCCCTTCCCTTGAGCAACTGGTGAGCTCTGATGGATCCCTCTTCCAGCTCTGAAGGCTTTTCTCAGCGGCTCCCTCCTGCCTGTGAATTTGGACATTGTGTTGTGAAAATCCTGCCTAAGAAACACGGTTGTGCTTTTAAGTGGAAGCAGTTTAACTTTTCCTATAGCCCAGTGTACACAAAATAGTTTTCTCTAGGTGTGACTTGCAGCACAGCATGTACCTATGGATGTGCTTTGTGTCACTGAGCAGAGGAGCACTTACACAGAGCCACCCTCTTGCTCTGTGTACCTGGAGAATTAATTATGTTCAGTGACCAGGGCAGGACCTGCCATCCTCAATCTGTGGTGGGACTCTGCCTCTTCAGGGAGAGAAACGTGGATCCTGCTTTACCTTCACCTCTGCTACACTGGCACGACCTCCTGGTGTGCCTTGAGCTTGTTTTGTGCTTTCTCTGATGAACAAATTCCTCAGGATTTTTTCAATCCATTGTGCCATTGTCACTTAACTGCTTGATGAAGTTTAATTAGCGGTTAAGGTAAACTGCTGTGCTTGTTTGCATACACTGCTAACTCCCTTTGTCTCTAGGCTTCCAGGCAGGTTCAGTCTTACACAGACAAATCGGTGCACATCAGTGAAGCTGAATAATTACATAAAAACTCGATTTGTCCCAAGCTTTGTGGTGAGTTCAGCCTCTACAACACAGCTGCTGTGCAAACCGCTCTCTCTTCCTGATAATTTTGCTGAACCTGTGTTAGAACCACAATTTTTTTGCGTGCTTCTGGGTAGAAGTAAAATTTGCCACATGTTTCAGCTCACGTTTTTAAAGCAATTTAACCAGGACTAGTTCTGTTTATGCACACAACCAGCTGAGAGGTGCCATCCTCGAGGTGTTTACTGCTCCCTTTGCTTTGGAAGGTGCAGCTGAACCATGTAAGCTTCCTTTTTTTGCCAGCAAAAACTAGTAACCACCAGTCAAATAGTAACAGCTTCACCAGGCTCCCCTGTCTATACAAAATACATGATTTTTAGAAATCTTACAGGGTATGTCTTAATGACTGACTTAAGCTTGAAAATAAAATCCTCTTTCTTAGATAAGGTTTAGAAACCTTTAAGAGCAGTGGAGATCAGCAGCTTTCCCAGACCATTTCAAGGTGTTTGTTTTTCAAAACCTATTGTTTCAGAGACAGGGAAAGTTGAGAGTGGTTTAATTAGCACTCAAGACTTGACATAATGATCCTAATCTTGTAAACAAACACACACTTATGGTCCTACAAAGCTGTTCTGCTGGTTTTAGTGGGGAATTTGCAATAATTCATGTTATGTACTCGTAGAGAGAGAGCACAGCCTACAAACACTAACATATAGCTTGGTGAGCCCCAACCAAAGGCTTAAGAAGCAGCTGTGTTTTATCTGGATGTTAATAGAGATTATTTTTTCAGGACTCAGCTTAGATTTAATTGTTTAGGACTTAGTAGATAATATGTCATGGTTCTGTGGAGCAGCAAACAGTCTATTCCATGAATATCCCATTATAAAATGTGCTAAAATTCTCTATCCCTATTCTTGGTCTCATCCATAATTAGGGATGAGCCATAAAATGTCTTTTAAAGGGTTAGGAGGAGGGGAATTTAACAAAATTCTTTGTTAATTCTTTGTTAATTCTTGTTAATTCTTTGTTAAATTCTAAGGAATTTAACAAAATTCTTTGTTAATTTGACCTGAGAAGTCAGATAATGTGGAGAGGCCCAGTGTGCTGGGTGTTATTTGGTAGTAAGCATTCAGCAATAAACTGATGACTCAGAAATGCTGTCCTAGAGTTGTATCTTGATTTTTAGCATTCTGAGTCTCACCTCAAGTTTCCTTAGCTCACAGCTGAGGTATATCTTCCTGGTTGGATTTGCATTTGATCCAGTTCATTTCCAGAAGCTATCACCTTGACAAATGAACTAGTGTGTTTTTTTATATGAGAGCATGAGTAATGTAAGGGGGAAGAGGGGCTCAGTCCAATTAATTTTGCAATAGTTCTCTGCTCTTTTCTCTTTCATATTATGATTTTACAGCTGTGGTCTTGTCCTAAGTCAAAGGCACTGCATTTAGACAAAGAAAAATCATAATTTGATCCTGATTTGTTTTTTATAAGGCAAAAGGTCATCTTCTGCTTAAGAAAACAAATAACACTTTTAATTTGTACACTAAGCAGTTCTTTCATGATTAAGGAGCTGGAACATCTTTCATGTAACACTTTGGTCCTTGAGGGTGGTCAAACACTGGAGCAGGTTGCCCAGAGGAGTTGTGGAGTTTCTATCTGTGGAGAGATTAACCCAAGTGGGGACATCCTGGGCAGCATGGTCCAGCTGCCCCTGCTTGAGCATGGCTTGGAGCAGGACATCTCAAGAGGTCCCTTCCCACCTCAGCTATTCTGTGAGATGGAAGTTGTGGTTTAATGAAAGTAACACCTCAATATATCCATTTTAAATTTAATTCTGTAGTGGATTTATTGCCAGATTAAATTTGTGCTTTTCAGTCCTCTAAAAAAAAGATAATAACTAGTAAAGAATGGCTTGTTATTGGAATTTCTGGTGTGCTTGTTCTGTTTCCCTTGCCACATCTGTTTGTTCTCTTGTTACAGTAAACAGAAAAGAATCTACAAGATTTAAAACTGGTGGGTTTGGCTTTTGTAATTTTCAATTAAGCTTTCATCATTCCTAGCTAAAATAACAGGGTGGCTCGCTCCAGAGTTTTTTGTCAAAAGTCTTTTTCAGGAGTTTAGGTTGAGGATGTGATGATTACTAGCAGAAAACAAAGTTTAAAGCAGCTTAAATGAAGTCCTTTGCCCTGATTTCAGTGACTTCTGGTCACAATCCATTAGCAGAATTTCTTGAGGAAGAAAAAAAAAAAGTGGTATGGTATTTCTGGTGTTTAATACTTAACAAATCAGATCTTTTATTATCATCAAAGAAAAAAAAATGCAGAGCAGTTTTTCTGAATGTGTCTTGAATCTCTAAGTGTCCTTTTGCTTCCCTGCTATGATTGATAAGGAAATTGTGGCACGGAGATTGCTCTCTGTTTGCAGATGTTAGGAACTGAATTCTGCTCATGGTGATTTTGTGGAAGAGGTGTATGGTCTTTTTGCTTAAAATCAGGTGAATTTGTTCATGAGAGTGTTTTTTGCATGTCTTGTTCCACTTAGACTTTCAAAAGATATTAAAAGATTAATTATACACTGATTACTAGAAGTGGAGAGGAAAAAAAGGCTTTGGGTTCTTGTTGGAAGCAAGTGGATACTGAAAGTCAGCTTTCCAGTGGCTTGGTAAGAAGACAGAAAATGAGAAATTTGAAGTTTTTGTAACTGTAGATGTTGTTTATTTAAAAAAATAAAAGTGCCTGAGCCCTTTTTGACCAGAATCATCAAGAACCTCTTTTCCTGCTCAAGAGCCTGTGGTTTGAGAGGAGCAGAGCATCACGGAGTGGAATGGGCATGGTGTGAACATCCTTGTTCCATGTGGAGATCCTGCCAGATCTTCTACTATCCAACCAGGTGAAGATCCTGCCAGATCTTCCACCATCCATCCAGGTGAAGATCCTGCCAGAGCAGAAACTATTAAATACATCTCCAAAGATGATCTCCCATCCTCAGTGCTTTTGGAGTGGAAAGGAGAAATTGTGGGGAGCGCTGCAATCCCCTCTTTCCCTCCCACTTTAGGCGTCGGGAGCCTGTGAGGATGGAGTCCTGCTGTGGGATTATCACCTGGCTTTGAGTGTCACCTGCCTAATGCTTGGGACACTCCAGGAATGGTGCCAGGAGCCTCCAGCACAGGGAGATCCAAAGGTGATGTTCATCATTGGGTGGGTGGTTGTGTATTGTGGTGTTAAGCCACCCTGATGCACAGACATGGAAGTGGCAAGTTCTGCACTGCTGACTTGTTGAATGTCTATAGATAGACAGCACACTGGAGTGTTTTGAGTTTATTTCCTTTTAAGAATGAGGGAAATATATATTTTTTTTCTCTGTTTGCACAGAAAGACTTTATCTAGATGGTCTAGAGAAGTGCAGTAGACTTTTTAACTCCATATTAAAGATAACCACTGCATATGCACAGAAGTTACTTATATAAAAAGAAATATTTGGTTTATAATTTTTAGTTAAGTAAAATTCCTGTGTGTTTAGCCAGTCTGAACTCAGATTTCTGGGCTGTAAGACACAGGAAAAGATTTTGATTAGTTGTTTAAAACTAATCAAAAATTAGTTTTCATCTCTGTGAAGAGATGAGGATTTCATCTCTGTGAAGTTCATATGATAATTCTCAGATTGCTGAAGAAATCTCCTGCAGGGGTGATACATTCAAGTTATTACAGGAAATACAGATAATTTTTTGATTAATAAAAAAAAGCTTGTAGAAGTTTTACTTGTCACTAATTTCTGTGAGTTTTCTCTGAAGTCTCTGGTTAACCTTCCAATACAGAGATCTGCTTAATGGAACTGATATTAGTTTCAAGTTTACTAAAATACTCTTTCAGTGTGTTAAGTTAGAAATCAATAGGGTTTTTTTTTTGACTGGTCTTTAACTGAATTCTGAAGCTAGTCAAGCATTAGGATTCTTTCAGTGTGTTGATGCATTTTAAGTTTGAGTTGTTTTTTTTTTTCATGGGCTATCAGCTTTCTGGCAATTCCAGTGATTTAGGGCAGTGGTTTGGACTGAAGCTGCTGTCTCCCTAAAATCCACAGAGTCTCTGTCAAAGATGAGGAATACCTGATGTGATATTGTTACTTTTTATAGAGGCTGAATGGTTTAAAACTAGAGATATTTGGATGTTAGGATAAACCAACAACTTAATAAAATTTAAAAGAGGTTTTGTTGTTAAGATTCCTGCATGTTAACTTGCAATTAAATTTCTAAGTTGCTTTTAAGGACAGAAAAAAGGAAGTACTTTTATGGTTAAGATATTTAGAACTAAGGCTTAAGGAGCCATCTTAAACTGCTGAGCTCACAGGCTGTGTGCTTAGCACTTAGTGAACCTTCTGGTTTGATTTTTCATTATTTTTTACAGAAGTGCATGTACTTTAATAGATTTGCTCCCCAAAGCTGCTTTTTTTTTGTCTCCAAGTATTATTTGTAGGATGTATTGCCTGCCAAAGTTAAATATTTATTGCCTAGAATAGCTGCACTGTGGTATTTGCAAATTGCCTGGCTGCAGACCTGGAGTGAAGCATGAAATACCCAGCTGCTTTTTAAAAAGTTCCTTTTCTCCATAGTTTTTAAGTTTTGAAATCCAAGCTTTGGAATTGTAATTGTAAACCAACCAATTTCATCACAGTCTATAAACAGGGGAGAGGTGTGATTTAAAGTCAGACTTAAATCTCTCCTTAAATCTCAGTCTTCAGACTTAAATCTCTCCTTCTCTTTGTTTTTTTTTCCTGGTGGTGGGGTTTCATGGGAGGACCTCTCTGGTAGCTCTTCCTTTTCAGCTGTGTTCACTCTTTGGTATTTTCTCATTCATAGAAGTATGAATAAAAGCATATGGTGTGTGAATCTGCTCTCTCTATTTAGTTAAAGTCAGAACTGAGTCTTTGCAGCAAATAATTGATTTTAAATTTACCCTCTCCCCCCCTAAATTCAGAAGATTTTGTGTCTCGTGGTCTCAGACACACAATGTGTTGTTAGTTCTGGTATCAAATTAAAAAAGGGAAATACAAAACCCCAATTCTCGAGCACAGTTCCTGTTTTTCTGACTTGACAGTCTGAGCTCGGACTTTATTACTGCTGGTTTTTGTTAGTTTTGGAAGCAGGCAAACCCTGTTTGATAGTTAAACAAATGGGTCAGTCTGGGCATAATGTTTATCTGTCTTCTCTTTCTTCTGAGTTACACTGAAAACATTCCCCAAACTAGTCGTGTTATGCTTTTCCTGGCAAAGAAGAGCAAAAAGTGGTAATTTTTAAGGCTGGCACAACATAGTATAGAGAAAAAGTTACTATAATTCATGTTGAGGTACCTAATAAAGTAGTGCAAATACAGCACTCAACAACTTGGGACTTCCCTAAAATATCAGATATTTTTCTGAAAGGTTTCAGGTTAGTGATTCTCCTGCATTTTCTTTTCCCTTCATGTTGAAAAAAAACCACTTAACCCTGTAAGAAACATACCTTTGTTATTTTGTCAGTGAGAAGTGAAGGTGTAATAAAAACTTACCATAATTGGTGATGGATATATATGTTGATTAACCATATCTTGTTGCTTTGCTACCACTGGCCTCTATATCTTCTTCTCTTTGTTATTTTCTTCATGATTCCTTTTAAGGCATGGGTGGCAAAATGAAGTTATTTGGGTCAGGGGATATTACTGCAGATCTGGTGAAGACTTTGGTGTGTATGATTTTTAAGCACATAAATAGTTCTGGAGGACTAATTACATATATAGAATAAACAAGATCACATATTGCTCCCTGTAGCATATATGTGGTATTAAACAGTTGTAACTGATATCCCATTAGCTTGATTAATCTTGATTAAATTGTGGATCTATTGCCAAGGTTTTGTAACATCTTTTCCATTCTCCTATGATGTTTTGATTGTAAATGCACAGTCAAAGTATAAAAGTTACAAACTTAAAACTACATGGAAATTCCCTTTGTGGGACCACTAGTTCCTGTAAGCCCCAGTAAATAACACTGTGACTTGCTTCAGAAGGGTTTTGCTCTGATTTTTTTGGGATGGTTTGAACACAGAACAGCAGAGATTCTGCATCCAGAAAGCCTGTCTACACAACTCAAGGGTTTCTACGAGGATGATCTTGTTAGAAGGTGACTCTGCAGGCTGGGAGAGTTGGGGCTGTTCAGCCTGGAGAAGAGAAGGCTCCAGGGAGACCTTCCAGTGGCCTCCCAGTACCTGAAGGGGCTCCAGGAAGGGTGGGGAGGGACTTTGGCCAAGGGCAGGGAGTGACAGAACAAGGGGTGATGGCTTTAAACTGGGAGAGGGGAGATGGAGCTGAGATGTGAGGAAGAAATTCTTTGGTGTGAGGGTGGTGAGACCCTGGCCCAGGTTGGCCAGAGAAGCTGTGGCTGCTCCTCCCTGGAAGTGTTCTCGGCCAGGTTGGATGAGGCTTTGAGCAACCTGGTCTAGTGGAAGGTGTCCCTGCTGCTGGCAAGGGGGTTGGGACTGGATGAGCTTTAAGGTCCCTTCCAACCCAAACCAGTCTGGGATTTTATAATTACCTGTTGAACTTCTTGAGAGTTATCTAAGCATGACAGCTCCTTAATTTCTAGTCCTTTTTAATGTTGGCTTTCAGTCCTTTTGTAGTGTAATCCTGTGACTCATTTACTTAGAAATGATCACTGAATATTGGAAGAATGTGTAGGAAATTTGGTGACACTTTAGTATTGACACACACATCCCCTCTGTCCTGGGGGTCCTGAGGTCAGCAGTGGTGTCCTGTATGTACAGTAAGAGATGTTCTAGCTAACCCTGGGAAAGCAGAGACAGCAGGAGACACTCAGGGTGAGTCATTCATGTTTGAGTCAGTGCTAAAAGCGATTGAACAAGAGTGTCCCTGCTCAGCTATTTTTAATATTTGCTTACTCACACTTACAGGAAAGGTAGTTAAAAGCTGTAGTAAGATCTTAAAGCCACTTTTCATGGCAACAACTCATCTTATTGACTTGGAGTGATGTCTTTGGTCCTGCCTTTTCTGAGGTTTGTAGGTCTTAGCATAATTCTTGATGATGCTTGATGCTTCCAGAAGTACTGCAGTCCAGTGTTCACAGCGTTGTGTCTACACCTACACGGATGAATTGGCACTGAGGCCGGACCTTGCAACCAGATCAGCAGTGGCACAGCTGAAGCAGCGAGGAGGGGTGGGGATGGGGAGCATGGTAATACCTCGAGGTGCTTTTCTACTTCACCAGGTGGAAGTCTGTTTCATAAGGGACATGATTTAATATATTTAAAAATAAAAATATTCCTGGGTTTTAACCATGGTGGAATATACAGGTCACAGCTCTTCTGTTGTAAACCCCTGTTTGCAATTCACATAATCTTAGGGTGCTGCCCTTCCCAGGACAGCAGCACATTCAACTCAGGGAGTTCTGATGACCAGTAAGGTGTAGCCCTGACTCCTTTCTTTACAGATAGGGATATTCTCTTCTTTACAGATGTTGACAGCTGTATTTGCAGGAGGAAGAAGTTTAGGAGGTTGCTTGGGGTGTGTATCTATGTCATGGAGTTCAGCAGTGGCTTCCTGTTTACTGCTGCTGAGTGAGGATCTGGGCTCAGGCCAGAGAAGGTGCAAGAGTGTGGCTTGTGGATTTGCTGTTACACGTCTGCCCCTGCCTCTCCTCCACCCTCCCCATCGCTTGGTGAGGTGTTGCAGGAATGACTGTGGCCATGGGTTGGGGTGTTTGCTGTGGAGCAGCACTGGCATCCATATGCTGACTGGAAGTAACTTTCTTTTCTTGCTGCTGAAAAAACTTCCTGGTGTGCAGCCAAGTTCCTTGAGCTTCATGTTGACACTGGAGCTGGAGAGGGAGGTTGAGGTCACAGTTCTTCAGATGAGAGACTCTTTGGTTTCAGTATGGATAAGCTGGGCCTGCTTGAGCTGTGGAAACTGAGATCACTTTTGTTGTCAGCCTCTTGGGAAGAAAGGTTGACCTGTGGCATGTACAGCTAATTATCTTGGGACTCATCAGTGGAGGGGAGCAAAGCAAGACCCAGTGTTTTGTTGGTGTTGGGTCACAGCAGCAGCATGGTGGTCCTGCTTGCAAAGCTGCTGTTTTGAGAGAGGCATCAGAAGAGTGGGAGGGAGAACTGCAGCTCAGCAGTGTCTGTTGCTATGTGCTTCTGCAGAACTGAAATAAAATTATACCTGGACTGAGAAGTGAATTGGCCAGAAATGTTTATGAAACTGCTCTTGGCCAAAACTGGGAATTGAGAAACAGTGAGCTACTGTAAATTTTCCTAATATAGAGACACTATTGGGAGTGCAGATACACTCCTGAAAATGGGAAAGTTTCTATTCCTCTCGTAATTTTTGACTTTGAACAGAGCTCAGAGCTGTGCTTTGAAGGGTGCCACTTGGTATTCTGAAATACACAGTCTATGTGACTCAGACTTTTTTTTTTCCCCAGCTTTCATACATTGTACAAGACTCATAGGAGGATGATTTAGTTGTTAAAGGGAAGACCAGGCAGAAATAGAACAAGTAAATATTTTTCTTAAATAAATAAATAAAAAAATCAGTGAACTGTAAATAAATGAGATGATTCAGCCCTACTAGAATTTTTTTAAGATGAGTTAAATTGGATTGGTAAACCAGAAGAGGTGTAAGGCTTTCTAGGCAGAAAAATACTTAGACTACCAGGTTGGAATTGGTGTGTGGGGTGAGATCTGTGCGTTGCCACACCTCTGTGTGTGCAGAGTCTGTCTGAGTGTTGTGGTTTAACCTGAACACCACACACGCTCCTGCCTTAGTGGGGTGGGGGAGAGAATTGGGGTGGGGGGGGAAGGTAAAACTTGTGGGTTGAGATAAAGACAGTTTAATAGGACAGAAAAGGAAGGGACAAATAATAATAATGATCATATAGAAGACAAGTGAGGCACAGTGCAATTGCCTAACCACGCCCCAAGCAGCCACCACCGCCCCACAGCCAACTCCCCCCAGTTTTATTGTTCAACATGACATCATAGGGTATGGAATAGCCCTTCAGTCACTTGGGATCAGCTGTCCCCTCTGTGTCCCCTCCCAAATTCTTGTGAATCCCCAGCCTGCTCACCGTTGGGGTGGTGTGAGGAGCAGAAATGCTCACCAATAGCACAAACATCCCTGCGTTATCCATGCTGTTCACAACACAATCCAAAACCATGGCTCCATACTGGCTACTATGAAGAAAATTACCCCTACTCCAGCCAAAACCAGCACCCTGGGTATGGATGAGTGTAAAGACCAGCTTTAGTCATTCTGGAACCAAACCATCAGTGAGAGAGAAGGTAATTGTGCAATCTGCAGTACAGACTCTCAAATCTCTAACCCAAACAGGAGTCCTGAATAGAAGAAAAACAAAGTCCCACTGCTCATCACTGTACACTAAAGCCACTGACGTGTCTTTCCACCTTTGAACCGCTGTTGGCACAACTTTTGGAGGTAAACATGTGCAATTTACTCCCATTTAGCTGCTTATTTAAAAATAGCATGTGTGTTTGCCCAAGAGATTGAATGAATTGAGTGTAAATATTTAGTTTGCTTGACAGGGCGATACTGGGATATAGCTCATAGTTGACAAAAGCCTCACACCAGCAGTTCTCTTTAATTGTCACAAGTACACCACGTCAAGCTGTAGCATTCACAATTAAATTGGAGAGTGGAGAACTTGCTTAGTAGAGAACTTGCTGAAAATAATTAGAACTTCAGTTGGTTGAAAAAAAATAATCCATAATTACTGATGTGGAGTCTTCAAACACTGTTCTGCTTGGCAGTTTATCAGTTCAGCTATGTGCAAGCTGGGGAAATGCTTAGTCTGTGTTACTTGACCAGGTAGTGGTGGGGGAGTGGACTGGGTTTATGGGTTCCTTCTCAGCCCTGTGTTTCTGCAGAACAAGCTGCTTGTGGCAAAGTCTACCTGTGCATAAACACTAAGTTGTCAGTTACTTCAGTTGTCTCAGGAGATGAAAATGATACTTGAAGAATATCAGGGGGTTCCTCTATTTCAAGCAGAAAACAGCTGTTAGAGAAGACTTTAACTGCAGCAGTTGGTGACCTGGCCTTCATAACATCACAGCTATTCCATATTCTGAAGTCTTGTAGGAGAATCCATATGAAACCATGGAGGTTGTGTGCTGTCTTAGTATCCAGAGGGCATCCAAGATGTGACCGACACCATCTTATAACTCCCGGCAGCACTGCAGGCTTGGGGCAGAGTGGCTGGAGAGCTGCCCAGCAGAAAAAGGCCTGAGGGTGCTGGTCAACAGCAGCTGAACGTGAGTCAGCAGAGTGCCCAGGTGGCCAAGAAGGCCAAGAGCATCCTGGCCTGGATCAGCACCAGTGTGGCCAGTAGGAGCAGGGAAGTTCTCTTCCCCCTGCACTGGGCACTGGTGAGGCCGCAGCTCCAGTGCTGGGTTCAGTGTTGGGCCCCTGAGTCCAAGAAGGACCTGGAGGTGCTGGAGCGTGTCCAGAGAAGGGAACGGAGCTGGGGAAGGGTCTGGAGCACAAGTGTGCTGAGTTCCCGGCTGAGGGAACTGGGGGTGTTGAGCCTGGAGAAAAGGAGGCTGAGGGGAGACCTTCTGGCTCTGTCCAAGTCCCTTGGAGGAGGGTGCAGAGAGGTGGGGGTGGGTCTGTTCAAGCAAGGACCAAGGGACAGGACAAGAGGAAATGGGCTCCAGTTGTGCCCAGGGCAGTTGAGATGGGATGTGAGGAAGAATTTCTTTGCTGAAAGGGTTCTGAGGCATTGGAAGGGGTTGCCCAGGGCAGTGGTGGAGTCCCCATCCCTGGAGGGATTTAAAAGACAGGTAGATGTGGTGTTTAGGGACATGGTTTAGTGGACATGGTGGTGTTGGGTTGACGGTTGAACTTGATGATCTTAGAGATCTTTTCCTACCTTAATGATTCTATGACTCCATGTTTGCATTGGAAGGAGCAGTTGGTGACTCCATGTGTGTGTGTGAACATAAGTGAAGCAGCAAGCACCATCTCCAGGGTTGGACACAGGAGGCCAGAACAGCTGAGCAGGAGCATCTGCCCCTACAACTGCACAGCCACTGCAGTTCGGACTCTGCTTTTTGGTCACCGAAGGGAGGCACAAGGATCCTCATGATGTGGCAAAACTGGAGTTGTCTACTCAGACAACTTTCTAAATAGCTTCAATTGGGTTTCATCTGTTGACTTCCTTCGTTTCAAGTAGAATCTGCCAATTTGCTTATATTTGATGAATTTTAGGAAGAAAAGAGCCTGCAGCTGTGAGAAATGATGATGTTTTTTCCAGTCTTTGTCCCAGCTGGGATCAGAGAAGAAGAATTTAGGGCGAGATCTGGACCATTCCATTTGTTTATCACCTTTATAGGTGATATTTCAGCCTTACCTCCTCTTTTTAAAGTAAGGCAGGTGATAGAAGGATTCATTAAAGCCTGAGAATATAAAATTAATTGCCAGCAAACTGCGATGTATCCTGGGGGAGAGTCCGCTCATCCAGCTTTTGAATCTCCAGTATAAAAGAGACAAGCTGAGATGCAAATGTCTGAGTTACAGAATCACAGAGTGTCAGGGATTGAAAGGGACCTCAAAAGCTCATCCAGTCCCACCCCCCTGCCAGAGCAGGAACACCTGGATGAGATCACACAGGAAGGTGTCCAGGTGGGTCTTGAATGTCTCCAGAGAAGGAGACTCCACACCCTCCCTGGGCAGCCTGTCCCAGGGCTCTGTTACCCTCACAGGAAAGAAGTTCCCTCTCAAGTTTAAGCAGAACCTCCTGTGTTCCAGCTCACACCCATTGCCCCTTGTCCTATCATTGGACACCACTGTGAAGAGCCTGGCCCCATCCTCCTGACACTCACCCTTCAAATATTTATAAACATTAATAAGTTCCCCCCTCAGCCTCCTCTTCTCCAAGCTAAAGAGGCCCAGCTCCCTCAGCCTCTCCTCACCAGGGAGATGCTCCACTCCCTTCATCACCTTGGTGGCTCTGTGCTGGACTCTCTCCAGCAGCTCCCTGTCCTTCTTGAACTGTGGGGCCCAGAACTGGACACAATATTCCAGATGTGGCCTCACCAGGGCACTCCTTTGACTAAGAGTTCCCTTCTTAGTCAAAGGAAAGACTCAGAAACATCATCTGCCCTACTTCAGATTTCTGTTTTGGGATAAGAGAAGATGTATCTTGGACTAGACAGATGCTGAGTGTCCAGCTCAGAGGCAGGTGTTTGCATTTAGCCAGATGTGAGGGAATCAGGGCAATGTGCAAGCATTGCCAGGGTCCCCTCTCATCTCTGCCTGAGAAACCTGTTTTCAACACAGCTTCTTTCTTAACAAGCCATTTACCTGGGACTGAGGTGAGCAAAGGTCAGTGCAAAGCCATTTTTCAGCTCTAACCCAAACTGCTCGTTGGTGGGAGAAGAGTTATAACTACGCTCTGGCTTTTTGGAGAGAAAAGACGAGTGTCTACCACGTTGCTTTTCAAGCAGAGACTAAAAATAAACCAGTTTCAAGTTTTATCACTGTGCTCTTTTTTCTCTAAAGGTCCTTTTGTACACGATTCTCTGTACTCTTCTGTTTTTCACACACTTGCAGCCACCCCTGGTTGGCCTTTGAGATGCATGAAGTGAAGCATGAGAAGTCCTTGGTGGTAAAGCTGCAGCGTGTAGCACAGCAGTCCTTGCAGATGAGCTGACCAAAGCTCTGACCTTGGTAAAGTGGTGAAAAGAGTAGAAAATAAGGAGAAAATAACTCTACAAAATGGACTGAATGGGCTTAGAAGAGGGACTTATTGTCTCCTTTTGCTTCAAAGAAGTCAATTAATTAGATGCACTTTTTTCCTCTGACTAATAGGGATAAATGAGTTTACAGCTAACCATGTCCTTGTTATTAGTCAATAATAAAAAGTAATTGCTATGTATGTTTATCCCAACAGCTGGGCAATAAAGAACTGTATTTCCTCCTCATATTAAAAATTCTGTCTCACCAGCAGTAAATCTTTATCTCCAGCCATACACATTGAAAAAACCACACAGGTATGAGCATGCCAGTGGATACATTCCTCACTGCTGAGAGGTAGTTGCTGAAGTTAAAAGTCAGAAAATACAATTACCAAATTCAAATAACAATGTCAGAACTGGACTTTGGGTTTTTTTTCTTTCTGGGAACTGATCTTCTATCTCCTGAACGCTCATCCCTGGTGTAACCCCTTGAATGTGGTTCAGTGAAATTTCACTTGAAGCAAAGAAAAACCCACCCAAGGGTGATTGGGCCAAAAAACCCTTGTGAATTTGTTTCAGCCTGGAGGGATAATGAAATACAGTGCCTGGAAAGTGGCAGTAGGACTGAACTGACAGTGAACCATTCCTGTTCTGAAGCCCACCCACCCACTCTGCATCCAGCCTGTGCTTTTCAGAAGAGGTCTCAAAGCAAACACAACATTTGAGGCACTTTGTGGTCCTCACAGTGTGGTGAGGGGATGCTCTCTGAGTGTGCAGCTCTCTTGTCCCAGCGTGTGGCTTCTGTCCCCAGGTGTCACTTGTGGAGTCAGGGGTGGGACTGTTGGAGGCCTCTTCCTTGGAGTAGCTGATTTATTTTTTCTCATGAATTGCTAAGCTAGACCCTCTCCTCCAGCTTTTCTAATCTCAGAACATTTTTTCACTACACAGTGGACCCCTGTAGTCCAATAACTTTCCATGAGAACTTTTTGGGTTGTAAAACTCCTTATTATTCACTTTCCATTGACCATGTATCTTGTACACCTACATGGCCAATTCTATATTATTTACTATTTATTGGAACATTAATTAACCTGAATGCTTTCAGTTTCTAAGTAACATCTCCTCCTTGCTACATCTACCACCATTAGAACATTTACCCTAAATTTGTCAAGTGCTTTAGCAGTAGTGAGCACAGAAATGCACCTCTTATGGTGTCTGCCATTCCCTATGGTGAGAAAAGTGAATCACAGTGTCTGAGAAAGCAGAAGTTTCTTCAAAATATAGCACTTAATAGTTACAGTAAGACAAGGTTTAAATGTTACCTTGACTAACTCTCCTTCATTAGTTTCCCAGCAAATAGGTTTTAGTTGGAGGTCAGTGTATTTGATTTTTGAAGCTCTGGGTGGCACTGATGTAGCTCCTGGAGAGCTCATCTCTTTCTGGAAGTTGCTCTCAGATGGCTGGAGCTTTTTCCATGGCAACACTTGCTAACTCTTTTGCAAGAGAACATCTGTGTATAAATTATCTCACAAGCAACAGAAATGGTCTGTTGATATGATGGAGCAGTTTTTGCATAGACTGAGTATTGGTAGGTCACTGTCCAGGATGCTCCAGTGGCCTGCACGGTGTGTGACAGTGTGTGGTGGCATGGGGTGGCCAGTGGGATAGGCAGGGAAAGATGGAGCTGTCTGTTTGCATTTATGGAGAGGAATGCTGCACATGGGACAAATGTGTTTTCAAGTGTAGGTGGTCATTTCCACAGTCACAGAATCCCAGAATGGTTGGGGATGGATGGGATGATGAAGCTCCTCCAGTCCCAACCCCCCTGCCAGCAGCAGGGACACCTTCCACTAGACCAGGTTGCTCAAAGCCTCATCCAGCCTGGCCAAGAACACTTCCAGGGAGGAGCAGCCACAGCTTCTCTGGCCAACCTGGGCCAGGGTCTCACCAACCTCACAGCAAAGAATTTATTCCCAATATCTAATCCAAACCTACCCTCTGCCAGTTTAGAGACATTTCCTCTTGTTCTGTCACTCCCTGCCCTTGGCCAAAGTCCCTCCCCAGCCTTCCTGGGGCCCCTTCAGGTACTGGGAGGCCACTAGAGGGTCTCCCTGGAGCCTTCTCTTCTCCAGGCTGAACAGCCCCAACTCTCTCAGCCCGTCCTCACAGCAGAGCTGCTCCAGCCAATGTAGGAGAAATCATAATACAGCTTATAATGTTCTGGCAGAGGAAGGAGTAATGCTGCTTTTTGGACCAGCACTTCTAGCTTTCTAGACCTGGAAGCACCGTCAGGAGTTGTGCTTTTTTTGTTTGGTTGGGTTTTTTGTGTGTGATGGTAGTAGGGCTTCACACTGTGGAGAAAGACCAACTGGAGTCCTCTTGAGTCCTTCTCAGTGAAGGAACATCATGTGAGTGCTTGCTGTTAGTTGGTTTTGCCATATTCTTGTGCAGATGCTGGGAGAAAGAAGGGGGAGAGAAAAATCAAAGCTAAACTCTTGATTCTTCTTATTGCTGAGTTTCTCTCTGCAGGCTGGCAGGTTTTCCAGGAGTTAGCTTCTGCCTGAAGGACAGTGGTGCCACCTAAAAGTTCTTCATTGTTGATGCTGCATGTTTTTCTTTCTTGGTTTCAGTGGTTGTGGTGGCTGCAGCAGAGCCACGTGCTGATCTGTGGTGCAGCTAGGTTGAGCTGACTGAGAGAAAGGTGTGCTGCTGCTGGAGGAGCTCGGTAGATCAGGTGAGGATGGGAGGAGGAAGAGGTTGGTGACTTTTGTTTGGTAGCTCTATATCAGGCTGTCCCTCAGAATTTTTTTGCCAAATTGGATTAACCTGAAGCCCTGTCAGTAAGACCAGAATTGATCTGTGTGCTCAGATCTGGAATCCCATTGAGATTTTTCTTGTTGCTCCATTCCTCTTCTGTTTTATTACCACGTGTGATGGCCTTCAGATGTTTTTGCACTGTGACTTACAGGACCACACAGCTACAATCAGCACCTCCTCTGTGTACCTGCTGCTTTGCAGAGATTTCTGCACTTTAAATCTCAACTTTTTACTTCATTGCATCTGAACTCTATATATATACATAGTGCCTACCAGAAAGGGCTTTAGTTGAGGCACTGTCTCTAACCCTCACATTGATTTTGTACCCTCTGGCCATACCTTCTCCAAGCAATATTGCACTCAGTGTTCCAGTACTGGGGCTACCAGCATTACAGCAGAGTGATTTTAACTTAATAAAAGATGAGCAGAGAATACAGAGAAGGATAAGAGACTTGGAAGATCAGATTGCTCTTGCTGCCCATAGCAAATCCAAAGTTTGCTCTGAAATTGTGTGGTTTTGCCACTGAATTGTAGAAAGAATTTTTGTTGGTTAGGGGATATCTTTGTTGGTGGTTTGCTCTGAACAGAAAGGCAAAGATAACTGGTAAAGTTTTGTTTGCTTTTGTTTAGGATTTGTTTTAAATGGTGAGCTCTTAAGAGTGAACTTTAATAATATCTTTTCACCACATTAAAAAAAAAGCAAAAAAAAAGAGCAAACCATCAAAAAACACTTACCAAGTGCAAAGCCACCACAGGAAGCACGCGACTACCAGAAGTCTTAGTCAATAAAGCAATCTAGGGGATTTGAGTGTCTTGCCATATGCATGGTAGATGTTGACCACGCTGATAAAACTCTTGAAGACCTTTATAAGTGATTTAAGTGCTTATGGCAACAAGTTAGTGACATTTCTTTTTAAACCAGGTGGAATGCAAAGATGTGCCAGTATTTCAGTTTGTTCTTCTGAGGGCTGCTGTGATCAGCTTGAGGTTGCTCTTTGCCATCAGTAATTCCTGCTCCTTGGGAGATGCAAGGGTGCCAGAACTGCTCATGGGCAGCTCAGCCCTGTTGCAGGGTGATGCTGGATGAGTTCCTCCTCTGGGGTAAAGAAATTTTGCTGTAGCATTCCTTCTCTGAGTCCAGATGGACCTCCATGCATGTGGTGGCTGGTGGTGGGGGATGACGTAGAGGATGAGGAGGGAGCGTGGAGCTTGCTCACCGTCCCTCTTTGCTGCCACCATCATCATGTGCAGCCTGTGCAGTTAGTGCTGCCCAGCTCCAGGGAGGAGGAAGCAGGGGGTGGAGAGAACTGGGACAGGAGTCTCCATTTTGTGATATGAGTTGAAAACGAAAGAGGTTAAGAACATCTGTAGCTGCACACGAGGAAGTGGCTACGGGGCTGAACACGAGAGCAGTGACCGTGTGCGGTAGCTGTGCTGGGAGCTTTGCTGGAGTGGTCTGTGAGCAGCCACTGAGTCTCTGGGGAGAGGAGCTTTGAGTAGCTCTGTGGTCACCAAGAAGTCCTGGCCCCTTCACGTGTTTGACATCCTCTCGATCTAGAAAGCTGTGGCATGTGTGATCTCCGCCTCCTCAGGCCGTTGGTATTTGGAGGAACCGTTGTTTCTAATTCTACCTCTTGTGTTAGAGGCTGCAGAGTGGGACGTGGGAGACCCAGCTCAGTTACCAGTGCTGGTGACACTTCCCTGGGTAAGTAGGCAAGTGGTTTAATTTCTTCTTCTCCTCATTTGCAGAAGAAACGTGCTGATAATATTTCTTGTGCCGTCTCACCGGTCTTGATGTTCCTAGACATCGGTGGTTTGCTTGTTTTGGTTTGTTTCTTACTAAAGATCTAAGACATGATTGGAAGTCTGGGTGCTGTCATCATAAATCTAAGCTTTCTTATTCCTTAAAAGCAAGTAAAATGTAGAGTTCCCTTCTTGAGGAGCACCAGTGGATCATGGAGATGGTCATTTTCCCTGGAGGGATGTGTCATCTTGGTGTTATGCCAAAGATGATGCGGTGGTTTTGCAACAGGGTGGTATGAAGAGGTACACTCTCAGTCTGGTTAATTGCCCAGCAGAAAGAACAGTGTTGAGTGTGGAACACTGTGGTGCCAGGGTGGCATGTCTAGGACCTGGGGTTCATATCTTCTATCTCTTCTCCACATGTACAAACTGCTGAACAGATGGAATCAGTTAAGTGAATAAGGTGGAGGTGGGATGGATTCTGGCTTATAAAACTCTTGACTTGTGAAGAGAGCTTGGAGGAGAACCTGTAGAGGCATAACGAGTGCCCAGACATCAAGTTTCTTCATCAAACATTTCATCATGGCGACACATCTGAGATTTTAAGGCTTGGGAGAGCAGGATGGAGTGAGCTTTCTGGCTCCAGTCTGATAAAAGAGAGGAGCTGTTCTGCAGTTACAGATCTTCGTCTGAAAGGTGGGGACAATAAAAGAGCTTCATCTCCCTCCTGGTGGCTTTTCCTACTTAGGAAAACTGCTGGTAGCTCCTAAATACGCAGGGAGCCAAGGGAGCTTGAATTGCTAGGTTGTTTTGTGGAGGAGGAGGGTAAATGCTGAAGCTTTGTAGAAGTCCTGGCACATTGTTGGACACTGAATCCTCTCTGTGCTCCTAAATCCCAGCACCATCCTGGCCAGATGGCTGCTCTTGCTGTGTACATCCGTGGCACAGTGAGTTGTGTGACCACACTGGCCCTTTGTAGTCTTCCAGTCAGCAGAGGGAGAATGTCACACGTGCTGTGGTGGCTTTTCTTCCATCCTTTCTGTGTTCATTTCCACCCCTGCCTTTCTGATGGATCTGGGCAATGGCTACAGCATGTGTTCCTCTGTTGGGAAAGGTAGAGTTGTTCCCTGGGCTTCAACACCTCCTCATAGACCTAAGTCTGTGCTGACTTCTGGCTTGGATGTTTGACCAAAGACCATGCCATATCCAGTTCTGGTGACCTGATGAGGATCACTTGCCAGGTAAGCCCTTTGCACACCCTTAACACTTTCTCTTCCAAGGAAATGTGGATATGGTGGTCTTTGTCACACTGATTTTCTTGAAAGTTTTTCCACACAAGTGAACTGAACTTCAGGAAACCCCTGAAATCAGCGCTGTGCCACCAGGAAGAGGCTGTGTTTCCTGAAGATCTGCTTCATTGCTGGGAAGATGACGTGGCTTCTTGCCAGTGAACTTCCATCCCATCTGAGCGGTGCAAAACGTGCGTGCTAGCGCGGGCACGGAGAGGGGATGTGGGTGAGCGGCGTGGAGGAGAGCATAGAGGAAGGAAAAGGATTATTAATGCTGTGTCCCAAGCAGGAATGAAAACAGATTGTCCATGTAAATCTCTTTAAGCCTGGAATCTCCCTTCAGTCCCATTAGCATCAGTCTTAGTAATAAAGCTCTTTTCTAGTTGGTTGGGTTTTTTGAGGGAGGGGAAAAAAAAAAGTAAATGAACTTTCCTCTAGTTTGTATGTAATAGGTTTTGGAGGATTTGCTACATGGTAATTCTATAAAAATCATGTCATTGTTTGTGAGGTTCCCATCATGGCTTGAGGCTTGATACGTGAATATATTTGCCTCCAAGAAAATTGAAAAGTAGTTAATATTGACTATACAAAGATATTGTAACAGATTGTCAGCTTCTCAAGAATTGTCTCATTTAAAATGGTTACTATACCAGAAATGGTGAATGAAAAAGGATTAAGCACACATTTACAGTTTAAAAACAAGCTATAAAAGTGGTTGATCATTATTCCTCTCATAGAAGCCCAGTCCATATCCAAAGGAACATCAGGCTGGAAAGATGAAATAATACAGAGGAAAGATGAAAATACAGAGGAAAGATGAAATAATACAGAGGAAAATGTGTGTGTGTGCTCATACATCCAGCAGCTGTTGCAGATGAGACAAGAAAGGTGGTAAATTAACACTCAGCTTTCTGAGCAAGCTGAAAAACTTCTTCCCACGTAGGTGACACGTCACCAAATTCAGAGAAGCAGCTGAAGCCGCGTTGGGGAAGCGCAGGAAACGAGCGGGGTTAGTTCTCCGTAGCGCCACGGCGAGTTGAGTTTGTAAAGGTTGGGTCTGGTCTGAAGTGAAGGCAACAGGAGTCTGGCTCCTCTGCTTTTTGGAGATAAATTGCTCAAAAAATAAGTATATTTAACATCTGTTAATAGAAGTGGGTGAATAACGAAAGCTGGCTGACATCCCTGGTCATAGGCACCTTGGTTTTTCAGTTCTTAAGAACTTTGCTGCATGTTTACCTGTTTTCATTGAAAATTTCCATTACATGTGCCCTCAGCTTGAGTTTTAAAACAAAGTCTGACAACGTAGATCAGTCATTTCGCAGAATGAATGCTATAGAAAAACCCCAGGGGAGTGAGTAATTCCAGTCTGGGGGTAGAAGTAAACAGTGTGGAGTGAGATCACTCTGAATAAAAGGATAAAATAAAATAAAATAAAATAAAATAAAATAAAATAAAATAAAATAAAATAAAATAAAATAAAATAAAATAAAATAAAATAAAATAAAATAAAATAAATATTGAATTGCATATTCAGTGAAAGAATCCTGTGGAAAAAAAACCAAACAACAAATAGCATGTGATCACATACAGAAAGATGATAAAATATTGCACAGGCACAGAAATGGACCCAAAAAAGGCAAACTCACCCTGTCCTGTAGCATTTGGGTTCTTGAATTTCCAGAATTAATACTTTAAAAGCATTTTTTCTTTAGTATGACTAGAAAGAAGCTTCCTCAGGCAAGAGCATCGATAGTGGTTATTACAGTTAATCTTAAATTAATTGTTATGAGTGTTGAGAGCTGTGTTAGCATAGTGAGCAGATCCACAGGTCAGAAGAAGACCTGGGCACCGTAGGCAGCAGGGAGGGAGGTGCTGAACCTTTTGATGTCCTCAGCCTTACTTGGACAAGAGTTTTAGACCTGAAGGAGCTTTGTGTATGGTCATCTTCTACTTTAATTAAAGGTTTTCACCTTTTTCTTTCCAATCAGCTTTAGTTAGTGGAGAGTGATCCAACTTTTGTCGACTGTGGTAGCGGTTGTGCCCTCCCAAGTCAGTGACACGATGGTCCCTTCAGTGATGTGGGATTTTAACGTGCTGCTTCATCATTTGTTGGCTGTCATATGGTTATTGACATTTTCTCCTGTTAAAATTTCTGAAGTCAAGTGCTTGGCTTTATTTTAAATGAGTCTCTCATAGTTTATGATGCATGGAACACAAATGATGTTCCCTGTGTGCTTAAGGAAAGCCTGTCTGTTACTTTCTTAGCATAAGCAATCAGAAACATCCCCTGGCTTTGTCCCTGTCATGAAACCAGAAACTAAATTGGCTGAGAGGGGGGAAAAAAAAGAGGAAGAGTTTGCAAATGGTGCTTCAAACCGAGTTCTGGTTTGGTCAGATTTTATCTGGGATTTTCCTCTCCTCCCTTTTGAGGGACTTTTGTCCATAAAACAGACCTTCCATCTTTGCATTTTGCTTCCATGATCTTGGTTTCTGGTGGGTGGTGTAGCAGGGTTGGCATGGTGGGGTCAGCAGCACTGACCAGAGTCTCATTTTCTTGTCAGAACTCCCCAAAATGAGCAGAAAACCAAACTTGCATTTTAAATCCAGGCAGGTCTCGTTGTCTCGGGTTAAGCATGGACATGCACTGAGGGGGGATTCTTCTCAAAACCTGTGTGGGTTTTGTGTTTTCCCTTTGCCTATTGAAATGTTTTCTGAATGGAACACAAAGGGTGGTGGGTCCATGGGGTCCAGGTGGGACGGGCAGCACAGGCAGGGAGCAGCTTTTGGGCAGCTGAGGTCATTTCTCCTGGCAGGCACGCGGCTCTGCTTACATCTCCTCCGTGTCCCAGTGCCTCTCTTGTGGGAATTGTGGCATTTCAGCTGGGAGAAATTTAAGGGTGTCTCACTGAGAGTGGGAAACTGGATTTGGGGTAAAAACCCAACAAATCCTTTTGTCTGCTTGGATGGGGAGCCCAAGTGAGGTGGCATCTACTAGAGCCTTGTTTGAACTCAGGTGAGAAGTTTTCTTAAGAATGCTTATAGCCAGTTTCTGTTGGTATCTGACATCTTGAAATGTCTCCTAGCTGACAGTTTTATCCTCTGTTGCCTTATTTAAATCAAGCTTTTTTGTGTTTTGGGGTATTTTTGTCAAGGGCAACTCTTGGCTTCACAGGAGGCTTCAGAGCCAGGCTGGCTTGCCCAGGCTCCTCCATCCACAACAGCGGATTAACTTCTTCCTTCTGATTCAAAGAAGATTTGCAAATAGTTTCTAAAGTATTTCATTTATGCTTCCTCCTTTTCTTGCCTTGATTTTTTGAGGCATACAAAAGTTTAAAGGGCTTATTTATCAATTAGTGTTGTACATTTGGTTTTTTTCCTTAGAAATTCCAGGGCTCTTGGACTTGCACCACGCTGCTCTTACTAAGGAGATTTTGGCCATGGCAAGTCACAGACAGGAACTAGAGTTTTTAACAAATATTCTTCCCTTAAAAATATTTCATTAAGTCTTAATAGTTTAATAGCCATTAAGTATTAATAGTTTAATTTAAAAAATAGTTTAATTTTAATTTTAATTAATAGTTAATTAAAAATAGTTTAATTTTAAACTATTAAAATCTACTAAATAGATTTTAATAGTTTAAAATCAGTTAAATAGTTTAACTGATTTTGAGCAACCCACCTTCTGGAATTCCATCTCCTTATTTTTTAAGTTTTCATCTTTCTGATACCAAAATTTTGTGAGGGTCTCATCTGTTTATGAGAAAAAAAAATACTTTCTGTGGCCCCAGATTGGTTTGTTGACCTCATCTAAAGAAATTAGACGTGAGTTTTGGCAATTGTGGCTGCATGGTTTTGGTTTTGTGCCTGTTTGCACTCGAAATCTCTCATTTTGTGGTTGTAACTCTTGTGCAAAGGCTGAATTGTTGTCCCCATCTGCTGGTGGTGCCCCAGGCTGGGGATTTGCTCACCCTACCAGGCAGCTCAGTTACTCTGTGACTGAAATACAGACTTTTAACAAGGTGACAGGTACATGTGTATATGTTGGTCAGGATTTTAAATGACCAGAGAAACCCTTTTCTTTGGGAAGTGCTCACAGGCTGTAGTGCATCTGCTTTCAAGGTGTGGAGTTACCAAGGGGCATCTCGAGAAGAGCCATCCTACCTTCCCCTAAATATTTTGCAGTGGGCATCACAAAAGACTGTTTACACCGTGAGAAACAGAAACCAGATGAAGAGAAAAGATGTTCTGAAAAAAGCAAAGTCCTGTCAGTCAGACTCCTCCCAGCAGCCTGAGAGCATCCCTGTCATCCTGTGGTGTGTCCCCCGGAGAAGTGCAGCTCCTGGAGGACGGGTTAAGCGTTGGGAAGTGCTTGCTGCAAGGATGAGCAGGGGATAGTGGAGCTTGTTGGGCAGGAAGAGACCAGTGGAGCATGGCACAAGGCAAGCAAAACCCAGTCTGAGGGAGGATACAGCCACAAGCTGTAAGTTCATCAGGGAAGGACGAGGGAGGGAGATAATCTGCAGAAGATAAACAAAAACCAGTGGTCCACTGGAGCTCTGCAACCTTTGAAGTGGCAAAGGACAGAAAATCCCCGTCAGATGTCCGAGACGAAGTGCTGAGGGCTGCGTGATGTGATGTGATGTGGGGAGCTCTGAGTCACGCACGTGGGACTGGGGTCAGCCTCGCACGGGGGATGGTCACACAGGGGACAGACAGTCACATGGAGGACAGACAGTCACACAGGGAACAGCTGCACAGGGGACAGTCAGCCACACCAGGGACAGACAGTCACACAAGAGACAGTCACACAGGAGACAGCTACACAGGGGACAGTCAGTCACACAAGAGACAGTCACACAGGGGACAGTCAGTCACAGAAGGGACAGCTGCACGGGGACAGACAATCACACACGGGACAGACAGTCACACGGGGGACAGTCACAGGGGACAGGCAGTCACACAAGGGACAGACAGTCACACAGGGGACAGTCACAGGGGACAGTCAGCCACACAAGGGACAGACAGTCACACAGGGGACAGTCACAGGGGACAGTCAGCCACACAAGGGACAGACAGTCACACAGGGGACAGTCACATGGGGGACAGTCACACAGGGCACAGTCACAGGGCTGCCTGTGCATGCTTGCAGAGGCAGGAGGGTCTGTGTCTGACGCTGTCCTGGCTGTCACCGCGTGCTGTCACCTCTCTGTACCATAACACTACCGCGTAGGACTGGTGAGAGATGCTGCTGTGCTGCTCAGACCGAGCAGGAATTCCTCTTGTTCAAAGGGAACTTTTAGGAAGATGATGATTTTAAAAAGGTGAATTCCTGACATGGAACACAGGGATAACTGGAAAACTCATTGCTAAAGGGTAAGTTAGAGCTTGGACACTGGTGTGTTCGGTTCAGCCCCACAAGTGTGTTATAAATGAAGCAGCACTTCAGGTTCTTTTGTGTTCTGAGAGTTGCTGCCGTGGTTAGAAACAAGAGTCCAAGCTATTGAGCAGAACCCAATATTGAAAAGCAACAATTCTGATTTATGACTCTCCAAGAAGGCAATGGTTTTCTATTTCCCTTCCCATTTTAAAACATCTGGACAATCTCTTGAATATTATACCCACATGGACATTAAAATACATTGAGTTTCAGTTATAAGAGATGTTGTTTAGAAGGGAGTGTTTTCAATTAGATTCAAGCTATACCTTTAACCTTTTGCATTTACATTTTCTGGTGCTGAGCAGAAATAATTACTGGCTTGTCTGCATGTTCCAGTAATCATGCTTTTAATTACTTTTTCCCCATATTATTGCTGAGGGAATGTGTCTGTAAACTCAAATTTAGCATTCAGGTGGCACAGATGGAAGGAACATGCAATTTAATTGTAAATATGTGCTGTTATTTTTTTTGAGTGATAATACCACGTTTGCTGGGCACTTTACAAGTGCAAGGGAAGCTTGTGCAGCAGTGCCAGACTTTCTCCAGACTAAGCCTAAGGCTTACAAAGCAATATTTGTTGAAGTCTGCTGTATCAGATTGAGGCCTGATACTGTTGCAGCCAAAATAATGCATTTTTAGTTCAAGTAGGTTTTGGCAGAGATAGGGGAGAAGAGAAAAAAGGGAAGGATGGAGAATACAAATGGGGGAGTCTTTCAGCCTTAGATGAGTGATGGGTGATGTTTACCAAGCCATCCCTGCTGTCATCTTTAGTTCAGACACATTTTGTCACGTGTAATTTACTGTCACATGTAGTGACTCCCTCAGGATGCTCAAGCAGGATGGTTTCCCCTCGAGGGCATGGAGCTGTGGCTGACAGACCATGATGTGGGACCACTGACAGAGCATGGGAGTCTCTCTGGAGACACAGAACAGAGTCCCACATCCTTCTTCTCCTCAAGAAGTCCAGACTTCTTCCCCATCTGGCTTATTGCTGTGCCAGTGGGAGAGGAGCAGCTTGTCCACCTTTGAGGAGGAACATGCAGGCATGTCTTCCAAATTTCACTGATGCTTCGTGCTCTACCATCAGGACTGGGACCAAGGAGACTTCTTACCAACGCCCACTCTTCCTCAATCTGCTTCTCAAGTATTCCCTGAGCATCTTGTTGATTTTACAGCCCCAACATCAGATGATACTTTAAATAGAGGCACTGTCACACCTACCATTAAAAAAAAAGACAGTATTGATATTTTCTAGGTTTGCTCCAAGTGATAAGGATAACCTGTAACTTTGAGTGGGAGTAGTTTTGCAAACCAACCCCAGAATACTGAGGTGGTTTGTGGTGTTAGATAAGGCTTAAATAAAATGTAGGCTGCTGGGAGGTGTCCCTGCTGTGCTTGAAGGCACTGAAGTCGTGGGCTGTGCTCCGTGTGAACAAAGTTCCTCTGAGAGAAATGTGACCCATGCAGTGATACTCCCTTGAGTAGTTTCCATAGTCTCTGCTGCCCACTAAAGGCTCTGCACCTTTCATAGAGCAAAAGAGAATAAAACAAAGAAAAAAAATTGGTAATCTGGAAGGGGAAGAAACAATAGAGACTGGGGAAGACTTGGAATTAGCAATATGTAGTTACAAATATGAAGAATGAAGTGACTTCAGAGGCCATGAAGGAGGTAGAGCAAAGAAAAGAATGCCTCTTTGGTGTCACAGCTAAGGGTTGCAATGAGTACAGCACCAAACTCATGGCTGATGCTCTGAAAATATGAAACCCCCCCCCCCCAACCCAGTAACCAAGAGTTTCCCTCTGTTTTTTGTGTGCATCTCAGCCAGTGCACCCAAAGAGTCAAAAGAAATCAGGAGACTTTCCTGGACTCCTGGTTGCTTGCTATGACTGTCTATGGTTGAGACCCAGATCTCAGCTATCTTAATGGAAAGATTCCTTCGGGTTGCAAGTGCCATTTTGTCAACCTCACCATATATTTTGTGCCTCAAACTGTACAAACCTGTTCCTGACGATTTGATTTTGTTTTTTCCTCAGCCAGAGTCAAGTTGCTCTTGGAGAGCCTGAAGATAATCCGTTTCAGTCACGTAGAAGATCAGACAGTCACATAAATGCAGGTGTGTTGGCTTCTGAGCTTTGGTTTTGTTTGTTTGTTTTTCAATGGGAGGATTAAATTTGTAAACTAGAGAATTGGTGGTTTGGGCTTTTGTTATTAATTGAGCTAAAGCTTAGTAAAACATGGAACACTGACCCCATAATACCTAGAGTGTGTGTTAATCTCATTCCTTTCCACTCTTTCTATTTAAGCCCTGGGTATAAAATGCAACATGCGGTTTTTTTCAAGTCAGAGCTATCTTGTGTGCCTTCTTAGAAGTCTAAAAAAATACTGCATTAAACCTCCTTAATGCTACTCTTTCCTTCTGGAGAGATAGAGGAGTAATAATTAAAGACTTCTCCAATAAAGCTCATTTCACCATGACATGTTAAGTATCAGGAGTTTCAAAAACAAAGCGTGAGAGGGGAGAAAGCTTTCAGAAATATTTAGCTATTAAGGAGATTGTAAAAATAGAAGCTACCTTTTTTTTTAAAAGAAAAAGGAAATATAAATTGTATTGTTTATATTACCCTGCCTCAAATATTGTTTTTCAGCCAGTTAGGTGCTTAAGGATGTGAAAGTTTTTCCTTTACAGTAAGAAGAGAAATCCTAGTTGTGGAACCAGCAAAACAGAGGGGAATTATTTGGAACAGAGTTACCAGAAACAGAATAATCAATGATATTTACTTTTTGTCTTTTCCCCTCATTTGTGAGAAGTACTGATTTTGAATAATCAGGTTCCCAATGTGAAAACTGTGAGAAAAGCTGTGCCTAGCCCATCATAGTATGCAGTAGCCTCGTTAAGCACTGGATTTGTGTTCTGACAAATATTCAAACTCTTCTTCACACTTTCCTTAACTATTTTTCCTCCACTTTCAGTATCTAAACGTAAAAGAAGATTGCAAAGCCATGGCTTTCTGTGCAAAAATGAGGAGCACAAAGAAGAGCGAAGTGAACCTGGAAGCTCAGCATCAGGGCTTAGAAATACTTTTCTACCTGCAAGATAAAAATCCCATTTGTTACACCAGTGGCGAGTTCACCTCGGAGGAGCTGTGCATTGAAGCTGCCCAGAAGTGTTGTGAGTATATGGATTTTATATCAATTCTCCGTGGCAAAGCCTGACTGTGTCAAAAGTGATGTGTCCTTCTCTGGGTGTAAGTCAATGCTTGGAGAAGAAGTATGCACGTTAGGTAGTCTAGGATGGAAACTTCTGCCAAGAGTCCACAGCACGTGGTAGTGAAGTAGAAAATTCTTCACAGAATCACAGAATCACAGTGGTTGGAAAAGACCTTTGAGATCATCAAGTCCAACCATGAACCCAGCACTGCCAATCCCACCTCTAACCCATGTCCCTGAGCACCTCGTCTGCCTGTCTATTCAATCCCACCAGGGAAGGTGACTCCACCACCTCCCTGGGCAGCCTGTGCCAATGCCTGACTGCCCTTTCAGTGAAAAATTTTTTCCTCAGATCCAATCTAAACCTGTCCTGGTGCAACTTGAGGCCATTTCTCCTCGTTCTATCACTTGTTATCTGGGAGAAGAGACCCACCCCCACCTCTCTGCACCCTCCTTGCAGGGACTTGGACAGAGCCAGAAGGTCTCCCCTCAGCCTCCTTTTCTCCAGGCTCAACACCCCCAGTTCCCTCAGCCGGGAACTCAGCACACTTGTGCTCCAGACCCTTCCCCAGCTCCGTTCCCTTCTCTGGACACGCTCCAGCACCTCCAGGTCCTTCTTGGAGTGAGGGGTCCAACACTGACCCCAGCACTCGAGCTGTGGCCTTGATGGTCTTACCCATTTCAGCAAGCCTGTGAGGCTGGTCCCTGCCATAAATCACAGCTTGAACAGTTAAACCGTTGATGGCATCTTCGTGCTGCTTGTTGACCTGCAGAAGACAGTGGCTGCCCAGCCCCACCTTCTGTGAACTTTGCAATTAGGCTCTTCAGTTTTTCTTTGCTTGGCTTTTCTTCTTCCCTTCTGCTCTCTTTCCCCAATTCACAAGAGAAGTGGTTTCACAGAATTCTACAGTACCCCAACAAAGTGCTCTGCACTTGGCCCAATTTCAGAAGGACACTTAAGCCCAGGCCACAGTGCTCTCTGCAGCAGAGCTGCTTCCCTGACAAAGGCTTTTGCAAAAGGGTGCTGCCTCCTATTGAGCAGGAAACTGAAGCAAGGAATTCAAACAGCAGTAGACCTGTAAACATACCGTGGTCTGTGTTCTCTGGGATGATGTAAATGCAAAGGTTAAAGCAGGTCAGCCTAGACATACAAGTCAAAGTCTCTTCTGTGTTGGAAAACTCTCCACTGAGGCAGCACAGAATGCAAAGTGATGTGTTACACTTTCTGCTTCGTTGCTCATGAGAAGCGGATTTTCATCCTTTCACTAAAAACTTTTTCAACTATGGGAGTAAAATGTATTAATAAAATAAAACTGAGGACAAAGTTGTGGTATTGCTGAGTGGTTTTATTAAAACACCCATTTCTGTGATCTGGAAAAGGTGAAGATTTTTAAGTCATTTCCTCTTTAAGTTCAGACCTTTGGCAAAATCAGGATTGCAGGAGAAGTTAAATGTTAGAAATTGCTGAGATGATATGCTGTGTAGCACATGATAAAACCAGTGGAGTGAACCAGTGCACAGTTTGCAGTTCCACATTAACCATGCTTGTTTTAAATTAATCCTAATATCAGTTTATTTTTATGGTCTATTTTGCAATCAGATATGTTCTTTATTAAATTGTATTTCTGAGATGTGCATATGTATTGTAGCCTTGTAATTCACACATTTGTTTACTTTTCTCTGCCAGCTATATCTCCTCTCTGCCATAATCTCTTTGCTCTGTATGATGAAAAGAAAAGACTCTGGTATGCACCAAACCAGGTCTTTAAGATAGATGAAAAAACATCACACCAGCTCCATTATCGAATGAGGTAAGTGCAAAACATCTGCAAAAGGATTCCTTAGCCATAGGTAGGTGCTCCAGCTCTTAGTACTGAACTCACTGAAGAAGCAGGAAAGCAAAACCAAAAGAAGCAGCTTGCTTTTCACAGCATAGATAAGTGATTAACAGGAAAAGCTTAAAATGTCTCTTGATTTTTTTTTATCTTGCTATATAACCTTGAAAAAAGCCCCAGAAGCTGAAAAACCACCACAACCTGTATCCACAAAACTCTAGGTGACTGAGCTAGCTAAAAGCTAAATTGAAAAAAAAAAAAAAGCTCAAAAATGTTGTTTTATTATGTCAGTATTTGACATGTTTCATTTCCATTTGAAGTGTTCCAAGTGAACTGTACTCACTGAAGTCAGTGGGAATTCTACTGTTAACTTGAAAGGAAAAAACAACTTGCTGTTGCTTTTCAGATTCTCCTCTGGGACTGTAAGGGAATCTGTGCAACCTCGCTGTGAGCAGCATACACTAGACTGGAGAAAGCATCAGAAAACAGAAACTATTGTTCCCAAGATCTTTATCCAACGTGTACTATCAGGTTGAGCTTATCAGGTGGCATTCTTAAAATATAAAATATAGCACATAGCCTGTTGAGATGTCTGGGACTGAATGGGTACAGCAGCCCTCATCCACTGGAAAATGAAAGCACTAATGCTGACAGCTGTGGAGCACTCTCAAATACTCTAGCTAAAGGGAGGATGTCCTCCTTGTAGGATTTTACAGAAATCTAATTCTGCACATTATACTGCCTTCTTTCCCCCTCCTTCCCCCCCCTTTTCTTCTTGCATCAATATGAGCTTTAAGTGTATGATGTAGGGGAAAAATCTATGGAGTAAGCGTTGCTTCCAGGAATAATTAGTCTAGAAACTTTACCAATCTTCCTAAAGCAAGTCCACAGATCATTTTTTTGTAGATTCTTCAAGCTGCAGCTGTAAGAAAATAAACTTCTACATAATATTCTCTCTTTGCTTTAAAATGTAATACAGACATGATCAGTTTGGGCTGTAGAGGAAGAACTTTAAGTGGTAATATAGCTGTATGCATTTTCAAGTCTTTCCTGATAACCTCTAGTTAGGTAACATGACTGTCACTTATACATGGTAATAAATTGGCTTGTGTAAACCTCAGGTTGTGCATCCCAACCATTTTCTAGGCTTGTTAGAGAAGAACAACCACTTTGCTTGTGCAGATACAAAGAGAGAGCTTTGAAAATGAGATCTTGGAACTGTAAGGTATTTCAGTTCTCATTACATTTGTGCCAGGCTGGAATTGTTGTTGTCACTGGATGAATTGTTACAAGAGAAAAAATACTGACAGTCAACAAAAACATCTTTGCTTTTCAAGTAATTATAATTCTGATACTTTTAGAAGAGGAAGAGGATATTATAGTGTTTTCTTTTTTTCTTTAACACAGTCTATTAGCAGTATTAATGACTTAACCTCGACTAAGCTCAGATTTAAACAGCTGTGATTAAGTTTGGCAGATAAACACCATACAATAATGGAATTGAGTGACTCTAAAAGAAGCTCTGAGGACTCTAATGGCCTCTTACAGAGCATTAAGTGCCCTTTCTTGTTCTAAGAGATCAGTCAGATTAACCATATACTGGATAATAGGGAAAAATTATTAGTATAATGAGAATTTGGGGTGTTTTCCCGGTACTGAAGTTTTTTAATGTGGTCTGCTTTTCTCAGTAAAAGAAGGTAGTACTTTAGAAATGTAGTTGTGGGAATTTAATCCTCTGATTAGAAGTATGATGCTGCTTTTAACTCAATTCTTTAAAAATACTTTTCATTTCCACTGCATCTTACCTGCATGGCAGGTAACACCTCCTTTAAAATTGCTCCAACAGCTCCCTGTTATCAAAATCTTCCTTGAGGGTTTGTAACTATGAGATATTAGATATATGGGCAGAATTAGTCTGTGATGAACTTTATTGTCTGGAAATTTTTCTGTTCTACCATTTTATAGAATTAAAGTGGAAAATGCCCTGCTTTCTAGAGTTAAAAGTTCTGGTGGTTTATTTTTTTAACCTTTGGAGTTGGGATTTGAAGTTTGGCAGAGGAGTCTCTTTTGTCAGATGTACTTCATGCATGAAAACTCACAAACTTTGGGCCAATAATATGTATTTAAAATAATTTCATGTGCATTTAAGAAGAGACTATATGAGCTAAGTGCTAAAATCCAAAGATTCCTGTCTCCCTAGAAATACCATAGAGTATTGGTGAAGTGATATTTTCCTTTCTTTCATTTCTGATCTATTGTGTGTCTTGGCTTGGCCATCTGAACCGAGAGCAGGGCTGGGGACTGAAAAATTGTGAGCAATACAGGATTATGAAACTGTTCTCTAAGTGAATATTGTTTATTCTGAGCTCTGCAAGAGGCAGAATTCCTCTTGAAAAAGGAAGATGGTCTGGGCTTGTTTAACAGTGCAGTTTATTAGACTGTGTGTAATCATTTAGAGATTAAATGATTTTTATGTGGACAACTTTTATTTCTGAAATGTTGTTACATTGATAGGTTTGATTTAGTCACAGATTCATGTCCTATTAAAATTATATATATAAAACAAAGGTATGTGACTGAGTAGTTTCAGATGCTTTTAGATGTTTAATTTTCCTCCCGTTGCTGAAAGCTTTAGATTTGATTTCTGACTGCGTGGACTTCCCGTGCTCCTCCTCTCCCCATCAAATCTGTGCCAGCTCTTAGATTTTTGGTAATATTTTAAAAGGACTTGCTTTTCTCTAGAAACTTTGTAACTAGCATTGTATTTCTCTGACTTGCCTCAAGTTTAAAAAAAAAAAAGCTACAACGTAAGAACCCACAGTATTTTGTAATATCCTGGACTAATTAGCACACCAGCTGATGGAAGAATTTAACTGTTCTGTAACTGGATGATGTTTAAGCCAGAGGTTTCTTGGCACTGGTACTTGGCTCAAGTGCTTGAAAGGAGAGAGGGATCATGCTCCTGAAACTCAGGAGTCTCCTTTCCAGCTCGTTTGCAGGACTTCTGCATTGAAAAAATTGTGTTCCTGTTTGTGGAGGTGGAATGGTCATAATCTGCCTCCCCCTTATCCCGAGTCCATCGGTCTCTACAAGGCAGAGACTCTCCTTCTTTGTTGATGTGGTTCCTCACACAATGGGGCTCTAATTTTTATTGTAACTTAGAAGTGTTGTCTTAATCAGTGCATTTTAACAGGGAAAGGAACAAATTCTCCTCTCAATTACAAACAATACACAATACCTTACCCATAATTATTTTCAGGAAATACCAAAAGGATTTGACTTATTAATTATCACTCATCTTATAAAAGAGTGTACGGAAACAGTTATTTCCTGAAGGCAGGAGGATTTGCTTTGCTTTGCTTTTTGTGCTTCAGCCAAAGGATTTCTGCAGTATCTTACAGTATTTGTCAGGAGTTTTTGGCATGTTGGTGGTCTTACTCATGCTATAGATATATGCTTTTGGGGGACTTAAAAAGACTTAGCAAAAAGAAAGGCTGGACAGAAACACTGTACAGAGAATCTCATCTCTTTAAGAGTGATTTGGTACATAATTCTTCATTTGAATGGTCATTTTCATTTTGTTTTGCTCTTTGAGATCCTGATTCTGCACTGAAACTGATACACACCAGTTCCAACCACTGCAGAGTTGGGGCTTTATCCATGAAATCCCATTCTGGTCAGAGACAAGTCACTAAGTTCTAGTCTTATACTTTAAAACACACTGCTCAAGCAATGTGCTGGAGACGTGCTTGTCATCTGAGCAGTGTCTTCTTGCTTGGTGGGCTGTGCAGGGATGCAACAGGCTGTCAGTCATGGTATTGTGAGTTAAGAGTGAGGTACTGTTGAGTGAAAATGCTGAAGACTTTTGACTAATACACCATTTTTCCCCAGTTCCTCAGGCTAGGCATGCAGTGTCAGCAGTGGACCACTTTTAATTGCAACCTCAGGGCAGAACATTGATGGATTTTCACTTGTAACTGGTTTTCTTTTAAAAATTCAAATTACATATCTAATGTAAATGGAGGATTTCTCCAAAAGTTTGTAAAGTTTATTCCTCTTTTCTTGCAAGATACTACTTTACAAACTGGCATGGGACTAGTGAAAACGAACCCTCAGTGTGGAGGCATTCACCAAGGAAGGCAAAGAACTCTTATGAGAAGAAGCTGGTGCCAGAAGGAGCCCCTATTCTTGATGCAAGCTCGTTAGAATACATCTTTGCACAGGTAAGAGGTTGCTTGCAAGTATCTCTGACCTTGTAGTCACACAGAAATTATTTGATCCTGCAGAAGCTGCTTTAATGAGCTATTTTCAAACTTTGAGAGTACGTGTAACCTTACCTGCTGGTATTGATAAGTGTTTTCTTCATATCTGTGTGGTGGAGAGAAGAGAATTTGCTGCATGAACAGTCTACCTGTATGCAGAATGTGTAAGGAAACTGCCTCTTAGTCCAAAAAGAGCTATATTTTTAGAGCATGCTTTCTTTTAATGTGAAATATTTTTTGGATATAAATGCTATCACCTTTTCTTTTGTGGAACATTTGCAAATGACAGCTTTGACATCTCTAGTCCTATAGATGGGCAGTATTAAAACTGACAGCATGGTATCCTTTTAATGACTCTTTTTTTACTGTGTGGTGTTAAAACTGATTAAACCACTGTCACACAGCCCACTCACATGTAGTTTTCCTTTCCTTCTGTTGTGCCTCCCACTTGGTGGTGGTACATGCAGCACGCTGGGCATGGCAAGTAAGCAGGGTCTCTATTTCAGAAAGCTTGTGCTCTTGTACAAAAAAAGTTCATATGCACACAAATGATTTTGCAAAAGAGAAACTTATTTCACCAAAGAAAAGGGAAGATTGAAGTCAATGAAGGCTGTGAAATGAGCAAATTAAATGCACTGGAGAAAAACACGTTTCCTGTTCATTCTGTGTGTAATCACTGCAGAATTTCCAGTCTTTGAAATATGGTTGTGTCCTTCAGAAAAGAGATGGCATGAAGCTGCTCCAGTGAATACTTGTTTTGTTGTGAAATGACAGTAAAATACCATTAGCTACAGCTATGTGTGTGTATTTTAATGGCACCACTTGCATTCTAAAGTAATAAAAGAAGCAAATACTTTTTTTCTGTGTAATCAAACTAACTTGCACTCTGTTTTTATGAGCATTCCCGTGTACCTGTATGCAACTTTGCAAAATCACTGTTTGAAAACATGCTGTAAAACTGTTTTTTTGTCATTTCACTCTCTCCCCCCTGCCTTTTTTTTTTTTAGTGTCAGCAAAAAGAGAATGAAAACACCTTTTAAGTTGTGGAATGAGTAGGGACCCTAATGGGTATTGTCAGAAAATACTGCATTAAGCAGAAGTTTACTTTTGGGTAGTAGCATTTAAAAAAAAACAACAATCAAACAGAAAAACACTAATGGTAGTACAAGGCAACAGAAATGTCTTTGCTCTTTGGTAACCCCATATTTTTCAGACTGTCCCAGAACAAGGCAGCTGCCACAGAGTTTCCAGTCTTGGCTTTGAGATGTGGCTTAGAGACTGAGCACATGGGGTTCATGGAGACACCAGGGAATGAAGGGCAGAAATAAAGCAGAGACACAGAGTATTTGTTGTGCACCAGAAAAAAGGAAAGATGATGATGGTGCTAGAAGGGCACCATGCTTGCTTTAATTAATTGCAAAAAAAAGTGCATTTTTTGTGAGCTAATGTATAAAAGAAGGAGCCAGGGGTTTGGGAAGTGTCTGAGCAGTGCAGGTGTTCTACCTGGGTGTCTGCACATGTTCTTGGTGAGAGCCATAGCGCTGTGGGATGCATGTGCTGGGACAATCCACGTGGTGATTCCACCTGTTCCACAAACTGTCATTGTAAAAGACTTCAGTCAGGCACAAGTATTGGTGTTTCTTCTCAGAGACAGGGTTTGTGGGGTGACTCCTGCTTGCCCATGTTTCTCTTTCACTAGTCTAAGAGAAGACTGCATCTATTGCACAGATCTTCCCTTCTTCCCCTACCCCTTCCTGTCCTGGATTTCAGTTTTGGGTGACTCTTCTTGCTCGAGGAGAGCCTGTGATCTTGTGACATATTGCTTGCTCATAGATAAACTCTTGCAAATCCCAAATCTGGTAGCTTTCTTATTTTGCTTCCTCTTAAGGGTCAGTATGACTTAGTGAAAGGCCTGGCACCAATCCGTGATCCTAAAAATGATCAAGAGGTTCATGAAATTGAAAATGAATGTCTGGGGATGGCTGTCCTTGCAATCTCTCACTATGCCATCAAGAAAAATGTGAAGCTTCCAGAGCTTCCCAAAGATATCAGGTAAGTTGGGATAACTTCTTTGTCACTGCTGGGTCTGCTGGGCTGCTCTTCAGAGGGATTTTAACCATTTTCCCTTCCAGGCTCTGACTGTGCAGGAGTTACAACCTCCAACACTATTATTGCTAAATGAGTCTTCCTAATCTTGTCAATAGGGATATGCATTAGAAAACCTGATTTTTTTTCTTACCTGGAGGGTATTTGAAATCTGTGCAGCCAGAGCCCAGCATACTGATGTGTTGGGCACCGATTGACTTGCTGTAAACTCAGGGTTCTGGGTTAGTAGGTTCAGAAATGATGGTGGTGTTAGGTGGCAACCTGTTAGAATCAATAATGTTATGGGTTTGAATGGGCTGTATCCATCTGACTAAAAAGCTTTCAGATAAGGTTATTATTTGAATTCCTGTTGGCTATTAAAGCTGTAAACCAGTACAGTACCAGCTGCCCAGTGGTTGACTGCATCTTGTTCTCTGCAGCTTTCAAAGTAAGGCAGTTACACGTTTTAAAGAGTTAAAAGTTTAGGAGACAACAATATTAACTCATAGCATTGTTTTTTTCCTTCTAGTTATAAGCATTATATCCCTGAAACATTGAACAAGACTATCAGACAGAGGAATTTCTTAACCAGGATTCGAATAAATAATGTTTTCAAGCATTTCCTTAAAGAGTTTAACAACAAAACCATTTGTGACAGTAGCGTGTCTTCACGTGATCTGAAAGTTAAGTACTTGTCAACAATGGAGACCTTGACTAAACATTATGGAGCAGAAATTTTTGAGACTTCATTTTTGCTGATTTCATCTGAGAATGAAATAAACAGATTTAATTGTGGAGACAATGAGATCCTCCCGCTGTATGAAGTCATCGTAACAGGAAACAATGGAATTCAGTGGAGGCTCAAGCCAAATGTGAGTATCCCTTGATCAATGGGAATTAGAGGATGGCTTTTGGGGGCAGAACAACTGTTAGAAAGTGGTAATGATCTTCAGACACTGCAGATCAGCTTTTTTTGAAAGGACTTTTTTCATATGATTATAGGATTATGCAGGTTGGAAGGGACCTCAGGAGGTGTCTAGTCCAAGCCCCAGTTCAGGGTTAGCTTTGAGATCAGACCAGGTTGCTCATGGCTTTATCCATTCTCATCTTGAAAACTTCCAAGAATGGGCACTGCACAACCTCAGTGGGCAACCTGTTCCCCAGGAAAATTAAAGACTGCACTATATCTGCCAGACCAGACACAAGTCTTGAAAGATTAATGTTTGTGGAGGCCCTTATGGTTTGGTGCTCTGTCTTGGTATCAAAATCTGTTAATGTTTTTTCTGTGCATGGCACCCCAGGTGCCATGTTTGCTCATATTCATAGACTTTTCACAAATAAATTAAATTATTGTGACATTAAGGCTAAGCTTTCTCACACCAGTGATATTTTATATGTTGTTCCTTGTTTCGGTGCTGCTAATTGAGGTCACTTTGCTTAACCTTGTCTATACTTTGCATATGTAAATATTAAATATGCTCTAGGTTTGGAGGGGTTATATAGCATATTCTACAGCTCTTCTCCACATATAATACTTGAGGAACTAGATCTCTTTTGTTTGCTTCAGCTCCTCCCAGTGATGAGAACCCTACTGATAGCTGTCTTTGGTAGCACAGGAAGCATTGTGCTTCACTCCATCGAGGTGTAACCTCACTCTCTCTATCTCTGATGGAGGATTTCTGTTTTAAGTGATCATATTAATGAGGGGAAGGGAAGGCAGAACTGATATTTGAGCAGAAAATCTTGCAAGAAGCGCAGCCTGTTTCTTGTAAGGCTCCTGTTTCTGCTGATTTATAGATTATATTTATTTAAATGCCTAAACCAGAGACTTTCATCTCAGTGAGAACTTTTCGGTGACCAGCAGGAAGCTTTGCTCAGCCTGAACATTTATCTTTTTAAAATAAGTAGTAATTAATAATTTTCAACAATTTTTTAGCTGTAAGATGTTCAACTTGATTGTGGTCTGCATGCAGAATTTAATCTGCTGTCAGCCATTCAGGCATGCAGTGCCAGAAGAACGTGGCTCTTGCTTTTGGGCTGAGCTCTGAGAGAGTATTTCAAGTACATTATTTAGAAATTTCAGCAGAACTCTTTCAGCCTTGTACTGCTACTAAAATTATTCCTAGCTACTGAGAGAGTGGTAAGTCACTTAGTGCTTTCATCCTCATGAAAAGTGTCTCATGGACAATTCTTGATAAAAGTACATCCTTGCAATACAGATAGACTATGTGTAAATGAATTTATAATTCAGTGCAAAAAGCATTCAGGAATTAAATAGCTGTGGAAAATCAATTTGTCCTGAATTTTTGATTTAGTGTAAAAACACTGTGCTTAAAAAAAAAAAGTTGTCATTAGTATACTCTTACTTAAAATATATTTGCAGTCTGTACAGACAGAGAAAGAGAAGAAGAAAAAGTCTGATGGCAAAAACAAAAAGGATGAAGAAAAACACAAAATTCGAGAGTTGTGGAACAATTTTTCCTATTTTCCTGAAATCACCCACATTGTCATCAAGGAGTCTACAGTTAGCATTAACAAGCAGGATAACAAAAGGATGGTAAGAACCAAACTGTGGATAAGTTTCATTCCCATGGGAAGCCAGAGTGACACAGTGTTGTTGGGCCACAAGTGACAACCTCCTTGAGGAACATTTTTTAATAGGATTCTTAAATAACAATTAAATATCCTGTCCTTGACACTGTGGAGATGCAGAAGTGCTAGTGAGAAGAGCAGCAAGTTGGTGAGCACAGTTGTTTCTCCACACTTGTTACCTCCAGTGCCTGGTGGCCTCCTTGCCACGCTTCTCAGCCCATGGCCTTCCTCTCTACAGCTTGGAGAGCCAAAAGCAATGTCAGGAAAGAGGAGCTCAACAAGGATGGTGGAGCAAGAGGAGACAAGTGCAGAGAAGACCTGGGAGGGAAGGAGAGGAGGGTCTTTTTATAGGCACCTGATTTTAGTGTCTTAAGTGATTCTTCTTGCTGTGGGCTGCCAGAGTGCCCTTGGCTTCAAGTTCAACATGACCACCCCAGTCCTGAACTTGTGGTGTTTGGCAAAGGCTGGCACAAGAGTTTGTCCTACAGATGTCATGCAGGGTTACAGCAGGATGTCAGTCACGCTGGAGAATGGAAGTTTCTAACCAGTAATGAGTAGGGAGGATAGAGAACGGTCACTGTTGGCTCCCTGAATCTATTTATTTTTCTGTCTCAGGTTTCTGGACATTTTTTTAGCCACTCTATGCAAAAATTGCTAAATATTAAAACACTCCTGAAATGTTTTAACAGGACTGTAAGAATTCTTGACTAAAATATCTTTTTGTTGTAGGAATTAAAGCTGTCCTCTCATGACGAGGCCCTGTCGTTTGCATCGTTGATAGATGGGTACTTCAGGCTCACAGCAGATGCCCACCATTACCTCTGCACAGATGTGGCTCCTCCCCTGATCGAGCACAACATCAAAAATGGATGCCATGGACCCATTTGGTTGGTGAAATGTTTGGGTTTAATTTTTCCACTGGAATAATTAGTCCTCTAGTACTGCTGCATATTGAATCCATTGAGGAAATCTGATGTTTGGAAGGTTGTTAGTTAGCAAAAGGTTGTAGAACAACTTATTTTTCGTAATTATTATGTGGAAAAAATATCACTTTCTCTCCACATCAACTTAATCATCTGTAAAACCAGTGTTTCCTCACTCTAGGAGTGTTTTGAGGCTTACTTCATTAATAGCTACAGAGATCATTGTCAGCTAAAGAGGTGGGAATATTTTAGGTGAACAAAGCTGAACTGTATCTACACTGATCCTGGGAGTCCTCGGATGGAGGCACAAAGCCTTGGTTTCTTTTAAATAGCTAAAGCAATTATTTTCCCTTCTGATCCCCTTTTTGGCTTTTCCTTTTATTTTTGAAGATGCAATATATAGAATCTCTTCATTAAGCATGCTCAGAGCTTGATAAAACTTTCCTCCCTTGCTGTTTTGCAGCTAAATGTGAGCATATGTAATCCACACAATTAAAACATGTTTTAACAGTAACATAAATATTTCTAAGTTGCTGTTCTACATTTTTGTTCCAAATACAGGATTACTCTCCTGTGTTTTTACTAAAAATAGATTATGGATGCAGTTGCTTATTTGTTGGTTTTCCTCATTTGGATGTTTACTCTTCCAGCACGGAATATGCCATCAACAAACTGCGGCAGGAAGGGAACGAAGCGGGGATGTATGTGTTGAGATGGAGCTGCACGAACTTTAACCACATTCTCATGACAGTGACTTGTTTTGAAGGCTCAGAGGTATGTCAGGTGTGGCATTCCCAGCACTAATCTGATAATGAGATAAAGATTAGCAGCTCCCTGTAATCCCTGTTGATAGATTTATGTTCTTTAGGGCAGTCACTCTTATTTTTGATAGCTAGGGTGGACACTTAGAGCGTCATTTTACTCAAACTCTTGTGCTGTCCCTGACAAATGATTCATTACATCCACAACACTTCCATTTGTAGCCATAAAACTGTACTTGAACATGTTGAAATTAAGCTTTTTAACCTCACATGGTGTGAGAATGACATACAGAAATTGTCACTGCATCTTCCCTAATGTTTCTTGAATGTGGATTTAATTAAATGAATGTATTTCTGCTGACACATTGTAAAAGAACAGTGCATGAGGACAGTTCCCTGTACATGTAGAGCACCACAGAAGGGGGCATATGGTCAGCTGGTGGAACATATTTTCTGAAAGATGAGTGATAAGTAAAAGTTCATGACATGGGATAGGTGAGAGAACCACTTGGAAGTAAAAAAGAATTCAGCAACTGTGCAGAAGTTTAATTTTACTGACCTCTATTGGAAGTCTGCAGCTGACTTGCTAGTTTTGGGAGGATACTTAAAAGTGTTCACATGAGACTAAGAATAGCTTAAAAACATATAAATTGTTTGATTTCTCTTAGAAAAAAATGTTAATAGAATAAATGATGAGGTCAAGAAGGGACATTTGAAACAAGAAACAACAAAATAATGAAAAAATCCACTTGGAAATAATAGTAATCCCTTAGCATTGATATTTGGTTCATCTTCTGTAAACATTTGCAACAAAAACTAGATGATCAACAGTGTCTTCTAACAGACAGGGCAGCTGAGGCACTGAAACAAGAACGAGAGAGAAGTGCAGAAGTTCAGTCTTTCTTCCTCAGTACCTTTGAATGAAAGTGGAAGGTTTGAACAACAGCCTGAAATCTTGTGTCACTTGTTGAACAATCTGGGTTGTGAAAGGGAGTTTTGCTATTTTTAAGTTGAGATTTTGAAACCATGATCCAGATTCTTCAGTTCTTGACCAAGTGAAGAGAAAATTCTTTCTGAAGAGTCGAGGCTTCTGCATGCTCTCAGGCTCTACACAACATGGAAGCTCTAACTGGACTTGTTAGGTGATTTGCTCTTCTACCACCTGTCATGATGAGCACTGAAGGTTCTAGGAATTTTAGGGCTTTTTTCTATTTCATTGGAGTTTGATTAGAGGACCCTAGCTTAGGGTGATTAACTGGTCCCTAGCTAAGTGATTAACTTAGCTGGACCTTAGCTAAGTGATTAACTGATCCTACATGTAATTTCAAAGGCTTTGGGGGACCTTTTATGGCTTTGCAAACATTCCTTATGATTGATATTTTGCTCTTTTTTTTTTCCCTGCCTCTCCTCTCCCCTGTAATAGCAGATGATAAACAATTCAATCCAGTACAAGAACTTCCAGATTGAGGTGAAGAAAGGCGGGTACTTCCTGCATGGTTCAAACAAGTCTTTCTCATCCTTAAAAGAGCTGATGGATCATCTGAAAGGACAAATACTTCGGACAGACAACATAAGCTTTACACTGAAGAGGTGCTGTCAACCAAAACCAAGAGGTAGTCTGTCCTGAGAGAAGCAATGAACTTTGCTGTTGTGAGGAAACAAACTGCAGAAATAGGAGGTGTTCTCAGTGTCTTTGGTTTGTTCTCTATTCTCATGTGAAGCTCCTAAAAGTTTCTTCCTCTCCATGGAGGAGGAGTCTTGTCAAAAAGCAAAAGCAAGCACTCTGAGCAAGGTTTTAGGTTTCCTATTCATGTTAGAAGCTCAGCACAGGACGCTCAGGGGCTGGTGCTTCTCATGAGCTTTGTTTTTGTGAACTTTGCAAATGACAGTGAGAAAAGTTCTGGTTTCCCTTTTTTTTTTCTTGCACCTAAGCTGCAGTATGGATGGCAGAGGTGGAACTCTTGGTTTGTTGGAAAAGAAAATGTCACAGCTGACTCAGAGTCATGGGCTGCAGTGAAGTGGGACCATATAAGGTTCTTCCTTTGCTCCACCGAGTCCCGTATGCCAGGCAGCGCCTCCAGTCATCACTTCTTGTTCCTCTAGCAAAGGAGGGTCTCAGCCTGCAGTTGTTGTGTGGCAACCTCTGGTTTGAAGCTGTTTGATCTCATGATGAGCTGTTGCTTACTCTGTTAATCTTCAGGAAGCAGCAGGGAAGGCTTGGTCCACAACTGTTAGCCAGCAGAACAGCCGTGCAGTCAGTGGATCCATCTGTGAGCTCAGATTTTAGAGGGCTGGGACAATCAGGCATTTGTTAGACAATGCCAACACTTACTAAAATTGTGTGCTGTAAATTACAAGTGTCTTGCAGCTGAATTTTATATGAAAGAGGAAACATAGTGGCGTGATTGTGTTGATCAGATAATGGTTTCCTGTTAGAATAAGGGGAATAACTGAGCTACATTAATTACCTGCTGCTCCTGGCAGTTTTAGAGGAGAGCACTCTGTAGATAGCCACTGGACTTACCAACACTTCTGAAGAACTTTGGTAATGGTCTGGAGCATTGAGAGATTCAACATTTTGGTATTTTGATTACATTTAGACAGCTGTATTTAGAATAAAATAAAATGGGTCAAGTAGTTGACTGCCCACTTCAGCTTTTCATTGGCATTAGTCACAGTGGGATCCAGTGCATTATCTGTGCTCTTCCCTGTTCTGTCTCTTCCTTGTTGTTTTTGTTTGTGGTTTTTTTTTCCTTCTTCTTTTCAAATCTCTCTGTTTAATTTGTTATTCACAAAGAAGTTTAGGGGATGCAGAAATAAAGCGATTTTTCCAGTGTATGGTTCATTACTGATTGTTTTCAGAGTGCTGGGTCATGGTTTAGTCCCCACACACGTTCTGCACCCAGTAATGGGAGGGCCAGATGCACACAGACATCTAAAACCATCATATCATAATAAATAATGCCTGCTGTCAAACACAGGAAGACAAAATTCATGTGCACAACTTCTGGATCTAACCATGCCTCTCCTGGACCAGCAGTGTGGGGAGGAAGCACCAGGCTTTTGAATCTTTTCCTTCTGTTCATTTCACATTCCCCAGTTTAATTCTGTTTGGAAACAGACTGCTAGTGTTTCCCAGAGTGCAAGAAATTTTCAAGGAGGTAAAGAGAGGAAATGAGACTCCAGCTACCACTTACCTGTCTGAGTATTGGAAAGGAGATGGACCTGTTGGCAGGAGGGAGTGTGTGTTATTTTACTGAATGTACAGCAGAGGTATTGCCTCTTTCAGGTATTTCTCTGTGTGGTAAACACTACTTACTTTCTTAATATCAGCCCCAAGATGACTAATATGAACATGGTATATATAATATAAAATATGTAGCTCTGCTTTCCTGCATTCTCTGTTGAATGACACAAGTTATTTGAGCAGTAGTTAAGTCCAAGTTTCATCTTTCTTCTCTCCTCCTCATTCATTTGGGGATTTACCTTGCTGTAAACACATACAATAATGTTATTGAGTGAGGAGGGTGAATGCAGTTATCTTTGAAAAGTCTTAAAGAATATTTTTTTCTCTCCCTGCTTTCCAGAAATCTCCAACTTGCTAGTGGCAACAAAGAAGGCTCAGGAGTGGCAGCCTGTTTATCATCTAGGGCAGCTGAGTTTCCATAGGATCCTCAAGGAAGAAATCATTCAGGTAGGTAGCTGCTGAACTGTGTTTCTCTCTTGGAATCAAAGAAGTGTGACAGCCCACCCTACCTGGTCAGGTAATATGAAATCACTCCATTCTGGCTGCTTCTCACACTCCCATTTCTCCTCAGCAAAACTTTATTTGAATCTTTATTTGTATTAAAGCCTCTTACTGCAGAATCTGAATGTCTGTGTGTCCTTCTGTGGAAAAAGAAGAGAAGTTTAGATGCCTTTCAGTAGAAATCAAATTGATATTGGAGCATTTTTCTCATGTCTGTGGAAAGAGGTGCTTCTAAGGTTCTTAAAAAATCATTAAAGTCTTGAGAGCTGCTTTTCCTACCTGGTTCACTGCTAAATGTGACTGTATCTTTGAAGGCCTGACATGTCAGAGAAACAAACAAGTTGAGGTTTAAGATAATATCCTACATAAATAAGGATGAAATATTCAAAAGCTCTGAAGACTCTTAGCATTCAAAATTTTGTATTCCAAACTGATTTAGCACCTATGTTCCCAATTTTTCTGACAGTTGTTTGCAGTTAGTGATGCAGGTAACCTGAATATACTTTAAAAAACTCCACACAGTGGCTTGAAGGCAGAAATGACATTTAATGTTTCTAAAAGACCTGACATCTTAAATCATGCAGTTTGCTTCTTCAGTTAAATAAAAAGTTTTGGGTTTTTTGTTTTGTTTTTTTTTAAATTGCATCACTGACTGGGGAGGACAGATACAGATGATGTTAATTGTTTTTTGATTGGTATATTTGCAGTCAGCATGCAGACTTCCTGCAAAAATATCCCAAGGCAGAATCCTCTGTTATTTAGGAGGAAATTGCTTTCCCAAACAAAAGTGTTCCATTGAAATATTACTTCCTCTGATTTTTTGGAAACACATTAAAGATAGCCTCAATAGCAGCTTATTGTAAATAAGAGGCCAGTTATTATTTATTCATTTGATGGTTAGTCTAATAACATTAAATCACACTGAACCTGTTTGATGGTAATGGGGATGTAATAGCCCTTTAATATCTAATGAATTCACACAGGTGAGTGTGCTTGGAGAGACTGCTAAAGCAAGGAATGGTGCCCTTGGTTTCTCACTGTAATAATTTTAAGTCTATATGTAACAAGATTAAGTGCAGGGCTAAGTCCACTCTTAAATTGCAGAAACAGAATAGAAAACAAATTCAAGTATTGGTGTAAATCTGCACTTGTTTGCTTCATATCCTGCTTTGAAAAATACGTGGTGTGTTATGTCTTAGGGTGAACATCTCGGAAGAGGGACGAAGACACAGATTTACTCTGGGATTCTCAACTACAAAGATGATGAGAATGAAGGATATCAAAATGAAAAAGAGATTAAAGTCCTCCTCAAAGTCTTGGACCCCAGCCACAGAGACATTTCTTTGGCAAGTTGTTTTCCTTTTTGTCTGTTGTAGTGCAAACACTGGATCTCATCATATTGGGCATGGTTAACTATGAAAAGCCTTTAAAAAAAGGGGTTGTGTATATAGTAGAGGAGTAGGAAAATGCTGAAGGTCCATCTTCCCACTGTAGGCAGTCAAATCCATCATGGCTCAGGACTTCTGAGATATTTGGTAAGGTGATCTCATTAGGCAGGCAGCAGCACTGGGCCTGGCTGGAGCACACCAGTGCTCACTTCCATCCTGCATGTGCCCAGACCATAAGCAGAAGGAAAATGGAGCCAGGCTTTGCTGTGGTGTGAAATGCATGGTCATACCCATACCCATGCTCCTGCAGCTGTCTCAGTTGAGAGCCATGGAGTTCAGTGAGGGTACTGCTACCTACCAGGTATGATCTCCACCTCGTGCATTGAGCTGTGAGTCTGTCACCAGTTCTGTCAGGGACATGGCCACAGACAAGTTACTTGGTCTACATTTTGCCTAATCATCTACTAAGAGATCCCCTCTACTCTGCCCTGGTCCCCTCTACTCTGCCCTGGTGAGGCCACATCTGGAATATTGTGTCCAGTTCTGGCCCCCACAGTTCAAGAAGGACAGGGAACTGCTGGAGAGAGTCCAGCACAGAGCCACCAAGGTGATGGAGGGAGTGGAGCATCTCCCTGATGAGGAAAGGCTGAGGGAGCTGGGGCTCTTTAGCTTGGAGAAGAGGAGGCTGAGGGGGGACCTCATTAATGTTGATCAATATCTGAAGGGTGAGTGTGAGGAGGATGGAGCCAGGCTCTTCACAGTGGTGTCCAGTGATAGGACAAGGGGCAATGGGTGTGAGCTGGGACACAGGAGGTTCTGCTTAAATTTGAGAAGGAACTTCTTTCCTGTGAGGGTAACAGAGCCCTGGGACAGGCTGCCCAGGGAGGGTGTGGAGTCTCCTTCTCTGGAGACATTCAAGACCCACCTGGACGCCTTCCTGTGTGATCTCATCTGGGTGTTCCTGCTCCGGCAGGGGGATTGGACTGGATGAGCTTTCGAGGTCCCTTCCAATCCCTGACACTCTGTGACTCTGTGTGATTAAGAGAGGCCAGTGCCTCACACTGGGGATGCTGAGATCTAGTACATGCCTGTCTGTGGACATGCAGGGAGGAGCATTGGTTGCTGGCATGACCTGGTGAACACCACCACACTTCTGCCACCCCTCCATTGCCCCATTCCTGCGGTGGGGTGGCACCACCATTGCTGACCCTTTGTGTTACTGGGATCTCCTGCAAATGTTTTTATTCCTTGATGCTGTGTATTTGTTAAACACATGGATGACTCCCCAGTGACAGCAGTTGAATGGCTAACCTCTTCCTCACTTTCTCACAGGCATTCTTTGAAACAGCAAGCATGATGAGGCAGGTGTCTCACAAGCACATCGTCCTCCTCCATGGTGTCTGCGTCCGTGACGTGGAAAGTGAGTTGAGTGAACATCTCTGGAGGCAGCAGGCTTGGCAGGGACAGGGTGGCCATTCAGTTCAGTGCCAGCACATGGGGAGATGGGGTTAGCAGAGCAGCTGCTGCCTGTTGATTTTTCAGAGCAGACAGAAGTGGAATTGGAAAAACCAGGCAGCTGCAAAGTCCATTCTTGTAATGAGTTTTCCCTTCCAGTGCTGTCTTTGAATGATTCCTTGAGGTTGGAGTACTGGTGATAGAGGTAGTACCAGTACAAACCAGCCTTCTGGCAGAAGTTATTTCCCTGGGAAGGCTCTGCCCTGTGTTATTTGAAATGCTTTTTTCCAAGTTTACTGTTCATTTCCTACATAAAGCCACTCTTGTCAGCCTTTTCATTTGGGTTTTGAGCACTGAAAGAAACTTTGAGGAAGGTGAAATGAAGACCTGTAATAATCACCTTGCTGGGAGGGGGCAGGGGACATGGTAAGAGGCCCATTAGGTTACTCCAGATACCAACTACTGCACTACTGACTCTCTGCACCTGACTTCGTAGATATCATGGTTGAAGAGTTTGTTGAATTTGGGCCTCTGGATCTGTTTATGCATCGGAAGAGTGAAGTTCTGACAACTCCTTGGAAATTCAAAGTTGCCAAGCAACTTGCAAGTGCACTGAGCTACTTGGTAAGAAGGCACCTTGACAAAAGCATTGCCTAGAACTGCTGTGACCTAATGCTACAGAGGTTTCATGGGTGTTGGTAACTAATGAATTCCCTTTCTCAGGTAGTGGGATGGTGCAATGATAATTTTTTTTGTGTTCATTATGTTGCTTTAAAGAAAGACTCTCAGAGAAGGTGAGGAGGTCCTTTTTTATCAGCAGGCCAGTGTATGTGCTTGCATTTGCCACCAGTTCCATGGTGTGCCTGGGGAAGCTGTCACAGCTTCCTCTTTCTGCAAGTGTCCTCTGTGAAAAAGGAATAGAATGTTGGTTTTTTTCATAGTGCATCAGCTATACAAATACTTCAGTGTAAACAGTGTGTAAACAGTATGTTTCCCTACTCCTCCACTCCCTGTTTTTCTCTGGGATAATTTCTTCCAAGCTGTGTTTTCAGCTTTTAGCTTGGAAGAAATCCTGAATGAATCATGACTGAATTATGGGGGAAGCTGCAAATTTTGAGCTTCATTTTAGAGCGATCTCCTATGCTAGAGGTGTGTTGGAACACTTGCAGAGCATCTCTAGCTCACTGCACTCATTATTCTTTTCTACCTTTACTGTAGGAGGATAAAGATTTGGTACATGGAAATGTGTGTACTAAAAACATCCTTCTGGCAAGAGAGGGAATTGACACTGAATATGGTCCTTTCATAAAGCTGAGTGACCCAGGGATACCGGTGACTGTGCTGTCCAGACAAGGTATGGTACAGGAATCAGATTCTCTTCAGTGTGGTGAGGAAGGGGAAGGGAAGAAATAACATTGATACCAGCTAGAAGTGGCTCTAGGATAGAAGTGATCAGCTTTTCATCTGAAAACTGTGTAGAAGTACAGGAGTGTTGCTGGTGGCTGTGTGTTGGATTAATTTCTCCTAAAAAAACTCCTGTCAAGTCTAGTGAGTCTGCAGTGCTGTGTCCAGTTCTGGAGCCCCCAACACAAGAGAGACATGGACCTGTCAGAACGAGTCCAGAGGAGGCCACGAGGATGATGCCAGGGCTGGAGCAGCTCTGCTGTGAGGACAGGCTGAGAGAGTTGGGGCTGTTCAGCCTGGAGAAGAGAAGGCTCTGGGGAGACCTTCTAGTGGCCTCCCAGTACCTGAAGGGGCTCCAGGAAGGCTGGGGAGAGACTTCTTATAAGGGCAGGTAGTGATGGAACAAGGGGAAATGGCTTTAAACTGGAAGAGGGGAGATGGAGATGAGATGTAAGGAAGAAATTCTTTGGTGTGAGGGTGGTGAGACCCTGGCCCAGGTTGGCCAGAGAAGCTGTGGCTGCTCCTCCCTGGAAGTGTTCTGGGCCAGGCTGGATGAGGCTTTGAGCAACCTGGTCTAGTGGAAGGTGTCCCTGCTGCTGGCAGGGGGGTTGGGACTGGGTGATCTTCATCATCCCATCCATCCCCAACCATTCTGGGATTCTGTGATTGTATGGAAGGAATCTCAGTTTCTGGATGGCTCAAGGCATGAGCTGGTAAGAGCCACAGAAACGTCCTTCTGAGAACAGGGATTTGAGAATCAAGATTTCCCTGAAACTGCACAAAAACTCCAGTTTTAGTTTATTTTAATTAAGCAGCTGTTAGACAAGAATAATTAAGTTAGAAGGCTGGTTTTTAGTCCTTTGATACAAGCTCCAAAATGCTTTGATTCTCTGTTTTATCTCAGAATGCGTCGAGCGAATCCCCTGGATCGCCCCTGAATGTGTTGAAGACTCCAAAAATTTAAGCATTGCAGCAGATAAGTGGAGTTTTGGTACCACACTGTGGGAAATCTGCTATAATGGAGAAATACCACTGAAAGACAAGACATTAGCAGAGGTAAAACTACATTAAATAAACTTTGATATCTCAGCTACCTCCTCTTTGACACTTCAGTTGCCATTCACAACTTGAGCTGCTTTCAATTTGCATGAAAACCAGCTGAGCTGGAGCTGACAAGGGGCTGATCCATCTCAATTGCCACAGGTTGCAGTGGGAATTCTTGTCCTTACTGTAAAAATTGCTAATTATTGATTCAGCAAATCAACATTATTGATTCAACAAATTGATTGAATTATTTATTATTGATGGAATTATTGATTCAACTAATCCCCTGTTGGGGATTTTCCAAACTCAGCAATTAAACAGAACTTCTGATGCTCTCACACCTGGCCTCTTCTAACCCCTGTGTCCAGTTATAAACTCTCTGAGGTTCTGCTTAAAATCAGCAAGGTTCTTCTGTTCTTGCTTGTTTCTTTGGCACATTGGTTCAGAACTTGTCTCCTGTGGGACACCAATATTGTTCACTCTGAAATCTAAAGACCAAAATGAACTAAATCTTGTTCTGCCTTACTGCTGGCAGCTTCTTTTCATCCCTGCTGGAGTCCCTCAGCATATGTTCCAAATGTGCTTTTTCTCTCTTGAAGTTTTGCTGTGTTTGGGAAGGTGATGGAGCAAGGCAGCTGCTGCTGCTCTGAAGGAAGTGACAGAGCACTTGAGTCACTGCCCAAGCCGTTAGGACAGGAGGTGGCTGAAAGGAACTCGCTGCCCTGGCTCCAGTCTGCTTCCTGCACGTGGCAGCCAGCCGGGGCAGTTCTGCAGAGCTTAGAAAATGCACAAACCCACCCCCATCCCATCTTGCCCTCAAGCTGGTACCTTCTCAGGGCTTGTGAAGAACAACCAGTGATGTTTCCTTGGCAAGCATTTCCACTCAGCTCTCTGTCCCAGTGCATAAGTAACATGGCAAACCTGGCAGAAAAATAACTTGTGAAAGGTAAAATCACATTTTAGAAACTTAATGTGTTTAAAGTGGTTGCTCCAAACTAGATTGAGCACAATAATTCACAGATTTACACACACCAGATAATTCACACACCAGATTCAGCACAATAATAAATTCTCTACTGGTAGGAGATGGTTGAGAGTTGCTGCTGGAAAGGAGGATTCCCTTGGCACGGTTAAGTAGAAGTTCTCAGTGAGTTAAGGATCTAACAGTCACATCTTCTGATGGAGAGCTTGGGTTTAGGAAGTTAAAAGCTAAAATTCATGCAGGAGTTTCCATTTGTGCCTTACAGAAGGAGAGGTTCTACGAGGGACATTTTGTGTTGGCAACACCATCGTGCAAGGAGCTAGCTGACCTGATGAAACAGTGCATGAACTACGACCCCCATCAGAGACCTTTCTTCAGAGCAATCATGAGAGACATCAACAAACTGGAAGAACAAAGTAAGGCCTGGTTCTGCTTCCCAGCTGGAGGGAGGGGTGAGGAGGGATGGTTTGTTGGGCTAAGTTGGGCATCTTACAGCAGTGTGTCCAGAGAAGGGCACCGGAGCTGGGGAAGGGTCTGGAGCACAAGTGTGCTGAGTTCCCGGCTGAGGGAACTGGGGGTGCTGAGCCTGGAGAAAAGGAGGCTGAGGGGAGACCTTCTGGCTCTGTCCAAGTCCCTGAAAGCAGGGGGGAGAGAGGTGGGGGTGGGTCTGTTCAACCAAGGAGCAAGGGACAGGACAAGAGGAAATGGCCTCAAATTGTGCCCAGGGCAGTTGAGATTGGATGTGAGGAAGAATTTCTCCACCCAAAGGGCAGTCAGGCACTGGCACAGGCTGCCCAGGGAGGTGGTGGAGTCACCTTCCCTGGTGGGATTGAACAGACGGGCAGACGAGGTGCTCAGGGACATGGGGTAGAGGTGGGATTGGCAGTGCTGGGTTCATGGTTGGACTCAGTGATCTTCAAGGTCTTGTCAAAGCAAAACAACTCTGTGATTCTTCTGTGTGTGTGGTTGGATTGACAGGAGCACGTTGGGTCCCTACAACCATGGAGCTAATGAGTGCAAATAGGATTAATGTTTTAATTTCTTTAATTTGTGTTTAATTCTTATGGAATGTGGTGCTTAAGTTGTGCTGGTGTTACTGGCATTTCATTCAATGGTCTGTATTTTCTACAACAGCTTCAGTTGGTTTCAGGACAATCTTTGAGCTCCATGAGATTTCCACAGGACACTCTTGACCATGTCAGAGCATGAAAAGAATGGTTCCTGGTTCATCTTCTGTCGAAATTACTACAGAGCAACTGACAGATGATGGCTGTGTAGGGAGGGCAAAACTTGACTTCCCATACCCAGTATAAATAATCACAGAAGCTGAATAATGACTACAGGGTGGGAAGTATGGAGAGAAAACTCCATCAGAATCTGGAAGTGAGCAACCCAGAAAGTGAGGAGCACCAACAAGTGATCAACTGGCACATACAGATGGGAGGAATTCCCTCTCCAGGAGTAGGCAGGATTTAAATAAGACAAGTTGTGAGAGGAGGGATGGAAAGGCACTCACAGCAGCAGGCTGGAGGTGAGCAAGGAGTCCTGGCAGGAACCTGACTGACCTGGGGCTTGTTTTTCCCCTCCCAGACCCCGATATCGTCTCGGAGAAGAAGCCCGTTACAGAGGTCGATCCCACGCTCTTCGAAAAGCGATTCCTGAAAAGAATCCGTGATCTGGGAGAGGTGAGAGCCACGTCAGAGACACGTCTGGCCACTGGGAAAAGCTGAACTACAACTTTTTGGGGGCCAGGTTGCTCTGAAGTCCAGCCAGGGCTGAGTGTGAGGAGTAGCTGCAGTAGTTTTTGAATGTTTAACGTGGTAAGGGGGGTGGTGGAGGCACCACGAGGAGGCTGCTCGGGGTCAGGGTGGCAGAGAACACTCGGTTAATCCAGCTGGGTGTGTTCTCTATGGAAATCTGGGCAGTTTTCAGTGAACATCCAGGACACAAAAGCAATCTGAACTGTAAATGTGTTCCTAAAAGCAGAATTTCTCATCTCCTGGTCTTTTGGTCTTTGCATTTCTTACATAAATAAGTGTTTGTGTGTCTGTACCTATAGGTGTGTGCACTCTGTCACCACAGCAACACGTGAATCATAAACACCTAAACCAGTGGGTGTGCTCAGTGAATCTTGTGTTAACTCTTGCTGTCTTTCCTGTCACAATTAGGGCCACTTTGGCAAGGTTGAACTCTGCCGATACGATCCCGAAGGTGACAACACAGGGGAGCAAGTGGCAGTTAAATCTCTGAAGCCAGAGAGCGGAGGGAATCACATCGCTGATCTCAAGAAGGAAATAGAAATCTTGAGGAATCTTTATCATGAGAATATTGTCAAATACAAGGGGATTTGCACAGAAGATGGTAAGTCTGCATGAGGAATATTAAAAGTATCAGGGTTTTCCTGCAAAAATGAGACATTTTAAAAAGCAAAACAGTCTCAGTTTAATTTTAGGGGCTTAGATCACTTTCTTCAGGGAAAAAGCAGCAATTTATCTCTGAAGTCCCTCCCCCTGCCTGTTTTTGTGCTTGGCTAACCTGGATGTGAGCAACGTGGTTGCTGCTCTCACCAGATCCGTTACAAGAGCTGAGCCCCGGGCAGGCTGGTGGGGTCTGTGTTCCCCGGTGTGAGCTGACCCGTGCAGCCCCCTCAACCCAGAGCTCATCATTAGAAGTGCACCTTATTATTCTTAGAAAAATAAGCTCTGTTGCCTTCTATTTCTGCATTTGCAGGCTGAATATATATTTTTTTAGGCCAATATTTTATAACTTTTAACTGCACTTCTGGAGTTGGTTCTGCTCTGGGCTGGGTCAGTGACAGGAGCTGGCCCACAGTCACGCGATACCGTTACAAACACTACCGGTGCCGTGGGCTTGTGCACAAGTTATTGGTGTGAATGAGCAGGGTCCTGTGTCTGCAGGTTAAAGACACACTCTTGTGTTTCCAGGAGGAAGTGGGATTAAACTCATCATGGAATTTCTTCCTTCTGGGAGCCTAAAGGAGTATTTGCCCCGGAACAAGAACAAAATCAATCTCAAACAACTTCTCAGATACGCGGTTCAGATCTGCAAGGTGAGCCTGGCAGCAGAGCCTTCCTGCAGCTCTTCTGCAGCATTAGTTTAATTAAATTAAGGGGAGGGAGGGGCTTGCTTTGTGAACAAAACCATTCTCCTCGCTTTGCCCTCAAGGCCCTGAATCCTAAAGCCTCTCCCATGCACTGGCACAAAGCTCAGCAAGGGAATAACGACCAGGAATGAAAGTTCACTGTGAGAAGTTGTTCCTACTGCAGAACTTGAAATGTTAGGAGGGAGGACAGCGCTTAGAGAGGGTGTGTTGGCAAGAGGGAAGGAGCAACGTGCAAGTCTACAGTGAGGAAGAGGAGTCAGTGCAGTCAGGCCATGCAAAGCCATTTGCTTTCTGCAGGAGACTCTGGTTTTGTGGTCGTGGTGGACTGGGCAGTTACAGGAACTGTAGAGACACACCATCAGTTTTAGAACACACAGGAATGGTCACTGTGGAGAGAAGGGTCTGAAGGTGGTGGCTCCTCAGCTGAAAATTAAAAAGCACAAAGCAGAAAGAGCAGTCGCAACAGATGAGGAACCCAAAGTTTAAGTTTAAAAGTTGAGTTTAAGGGGGTGTGTGTCAGGAAAGGACCCTGGAAAGTGCCAACAGACGGAGAACCTGCCATGGGAAACCTGGATAGAGTATTGCCTGGTGAACAAGGGAGCATCTGAAGGGCAGATTGGAGAAAAGGTGACTGAAGTATTGGAGAAACTGGCATAAAAGGCTTTCTTCTCCCTCAGGGAATGGACTATTTGGGCTCCCGGCAGTATGTGCACCGTGACTTAGCAGCAAGAAACGTCCTTGTTGAAAGCGAGAACAGGGTGAAGATTGGAGACTTTGGCCTCACCAAAGCCATCGAGACCGACAAGGAGTACTACACCGTCAAGGACGACCTCGACAGCCCTGTTTTCTGGTACTCACTTGTAACTCATTTTCTGTCCCCAGCCTGTGCAGTGCAGTAACCTGTCTGTTCCCACAGACTTAGGCTTCGAGGCATCCTAAAGATTTTTCCTGTTTTGATAAGAGATCTAAATAAAGACACAACATCAGAACAAGGAAGAAGCACCTGGTAGACTGGGCTTGGCTACTTCAGTGCTATTTATTTCTTCCTGCACTTAATGATCCATTTTCCCACGATCTTGCTTTCGTTTTTGGTCCCCCCCCAGTTTCACAGGGACTTGCTGTGTCATGATTGCACCTTATTTACTGATTCTGTGGCATCCCAAGCCCTGTGGGCTCATTTGTTGATACACAGGGACTCTAGAAACGCAGACCGTGCCTCTGGAGTCTGCTGACTTTCAGTTCATCCCAGCTGTGCTGTGTGAGTAGATCTGTGCAGCTCTGAATCCAGTTTAACGCCGTGCCGTGGTGTCCTCCCGCAGGTACGCTCCCGAGTGCTTGCTTCAGAGCAAGTTCTACATCGCCTCGGATGTCTGGTCCTTCGGGGTGACGCTCTATGAGCTCCTGACCTACTGTGACTCGGAGTCCAGCCCCATGGCAGTAAGTGGAGTTGTGGAGTCTCCATCTCTGGAGATGTTCAAACCCACCTGGACACTTTCCTGTGCAAGCTGGTGTGGGGAACCTGCTTTGGCAGGGGGGTTGGACTGGATGATCTCCTGAGGTCCCTTCCAACCCCACCATGCTGTGATTCTGTGAAGGGGTTGTGAAAGAAAGCTGCTTAAATCAGATATTAAAAAAAAAATGTATATATATAGATATTGTTTTTTGGAAACAAGAAGTGGAATGAATCTCTTTATCTTACAAAAACAACCCTTGTGGTTGTCTCTCACTAAAGACCCCGTACAGAGTGGTGGTGACTGCGTGTCCTGGTGGGGAAACTGTATTTAAATGTTCCTGGTATCTGTATGATGAAATCTCCTGTTCCTTCTGAGATTCAAATGTCACCTTAATGTCAAATGGGAACAGTCTGGATTGGCTCAGGGGACGAGGATGTGCTGCTGACCCCCGCTCTTTCCACAGGAGTTCCTGAAGATGATCGGCCCCACGCAGGGACAGATGACGGTGGCGCGGCTGGTGCGCGTCTTGCAGGAGGAAAAGCGTTTGCCACGTCCCCCCAACTGCCCCGAGGAGGTAACGGACGCGCCGGCGCGTTGGGAGCGGTGCCCTGACACTAAATTAGCAGTAAAAGGCTCACACAGGCACGGGTGAATAGACCTGGCTAATCTGGGTAGGAGAACCTTCAGGTGTGATATTAAAAAGGCATTTCTGAGGTTTTTACACGTTATTTCTGAATGTTTTTTGACAATGACATTCCAAGTTTGTGACATCCCTTCAGAGGGGTGAAGAACTTCGCTTCAGTATCTGGATCCATGTAAAATCTGTTCAGAAGCACAGGCAAGAGGGGACATCAACAGCTTCTCTGGCCAACCTGGGACAGGGTCTCACCACCCTCACTTCAAAGAATTTCTTCCTCACATCTCATCTCCATCTCCCCTCTGACACTTCCAAGCCATCACCCCTTGTTCTGTCACTCCCTGCCCTTGGCCAAAGTCCCTCCCCAGCCTTCCTGGAGCCCCTTCAGGTACTGGGAGGCCACTGGAAGGTCTCCCTGGAGCCTTCTCTTCTCCAAGCTGAACAGCCCCAACTCTCTCAGCCTGTCCTCACAGCAGAGCTGCTCCAGCCCTGGCATCATCCTCGTGGCCTCCTCTGGCCTGGCTCCAGTAGCTCCATGTCCTTGTTACAAAGTGGGCAGTGGGTGCCTGGCCCCAAGCCAACAGGTCCTTAGTTCTTTTAAGCCAAGAGGTGTTCTGCATTTCATAGGAGCAAGAATCTGCTCCATTAGATTTCCTGGAAAAGCAAATGTTTCACATATCCTTTAAAAATTCCTCTTTTTTTTGTTGCTAGGTGGACCAGCTGATGAGGAAGTGCTGGATATTCAAGCACGATGAACGGACGACCTTCCACAATCTGATTCAAGGATTTGAAACCATTATGAGTAAAATGTAATTATTATTATTTTTTTTAATAGATATTGTCAGTTCCTTAAATGTGTGTCAAAATATAAATGCCCAAGACTTCATTTTTATTTTTAACTACTGTAATTTGTACTCTGACTGTGCTAATGTGTTTAAAGGATTCTTTTCCCAACAGTTTTCCTTTTTTAGTCAACAGTTGGATCAGATGAATTAAAAGGTTTGGCAGAAACAATTCCTTCAATGCCTTTTGCTGCCCTTGCAGTTTTATCTGTACCTGATGTGGTCTCACCACACTCTGAATTACCCTGATGAATATGAATGGAAAGAGCAGTGCCAAAAACAAAAGCTGCAGTTCTGGGTGTTTAAAACACGTCTGCTGCGCTCGCTGCTTCCCTGAGTCACTGAACCAGTGGACACAAGAGGATGTGAGACGTTAATTTCCTAATTTTTATGGGGTTTTGGAGGAGGTTTGAAGAAAAAGTTTGACTGACAAATGTCTTTCATGTGCACTTAAGTTTTAGTAATAAAAAAAAAAAACCCCCAACAACTCTGGCATAAAAAAATCCAGAGAAGATAAAATAATCAGCTCAGCTTAACCCGGCTGCAGTTCTGAGCTCTTATTTTTAATTAAAAATAATTTCTTGACTGTTGTGGTCATAAAACCAAACCAAAAAGCCCGGATGAGCTTGTACAGTCGCACATTTCGGTGAGGAGCCCAGGCTCTGGATACACAGATTTGCTTTTCCTAAGCCAGCCCTCAGCCCTCCCCTCCCACATCTCTGCCCGCTGGCGCTCCCGCTGTTTCTGTCGCTCTGCGCCCCGCAGCCGCGACGCTTTCCAGCTTGTCCTGCAAGTGGTGACGTGGGGGTAGGGAATGATGACACTTTGGGGATAGAAAAGGAATCCATGGATGGGAGCTGGGTAGCACGGCCTCAGCACAGAGGAATTGGCTAAAGGAGAGGACTGAGCACGCGGGGCAGCGTCCCTGGGAGGGAAACACCTCCAGCACACGGAACACTGGTGGTGAGCAGCGGAGCCGTGCGTGCGGCACTGGTTCATTTGGTCACTGATCTCTTTGGCCAGTGTTGTTAATTCATTGGAGCAGCTCTTCTGTGAAGCTGCTCATTTGGCCAAAGATGAGGATTCTTTAACTAAGAATTTAAAGAATTCTTCATTCCTTAAATTCTAATTCTTAATTAATTGGCCTTGATTTAATTTGACTCACGAGACTCAAACCCCACACTTGTGCAGAATCCAGTTAACCAAAGTGAAACCAGTGGGGCCAGACTGGGACCACGTCGGGGTTTTTTCTGGTCAGGACCAGATTGAAGCTGGCAGCACCTGAGGGGAGGGCTCTGCTCTCCTGTTCTGTAAACCCTGCCAGGCTTCCAGCGACAGCGGCTGAACTGGAAACCTTTTGCTGACCCCTGTCCTAGGACTTGGGTGATGATGTTTTCCCACCACACCTGGGGTTTTGAAAATGCTTTGAGGAGCTAGTTCTGGCAATAACAGAAAGATGTCTTTAAATATATATCTATATATATATAAAAAATTGTAATTATGAGCTGTAATGAGGTCAAATTTATTTTTACAGTATTACTTGGTTTTTTTTCTGTATGTCACTTATGAACCTGATTTAAATCTGTAAGCACTTTGTTACTCTTTATACAAACAAATCTAATAAAGATTTTTTTTTTTTCTCCACTTGCCTATCTTTTTTAAATCATAAATTAAACAGAGAAAGATTTTAAAAGGTGACTTCCACAGGAATGGTGTTCAGAACACGCTGTCTTCAAAAGAACCTTTCCCTACATTGAATGATTACTGTAAAGGTAGCCCAGAGATGATTTCCTCCCACAGCAATCTGCTTACAAATGCGTACCAACAGTTTATTTTCATTGAAAAGCGTAACAAGGTAAGAAAAAAATTGCATATACAAAGAGTTTGAACAAAATATTACAAGTGGATTTATCCATACAGCCCAGGAGAAGGCCAGAAAAGCTCCTGGCACCTCCATCCTAAGCAGCTACTGCCTGTCCCCACAGCGTGTGCTCTCTCTGCAACCCAGCTGCTGCAGGAAGAGGGATTTGGACTGTGGGGGTGTTCTTTTTTCCTTCTGAAGCTTTGAAAAATGTGTGTCCTGGTCACAGCACAAAGCTTGAGAGGCAGAGTTTAAGCCAGTACTGAAAAATTCAGTATTACCTAGCACGTTGAATTAAGAAGGACCTGGGTTCTGACCTCAGCACTCAGTGAATTCAGTCCAAATGAATTTGTGACAGGCTTCCAAGGCAGCAAACCCTCCGGGATGGAGCGCTGGCTCATCATTTATCTGCCACAAACAACATCACTGATTTCAAAAGTTAGGCTTTCTGAGTCTTCAGCTACAAGGATGAGCAGCAGAAGAGAAAAGAAAAACTCCAGCCAGAGTTGCTTAATGAATAAGCTAAAAATACAAACTTTAAAAAAAATTAATAATAATAATAATAATAAAATTAATACAATCCAGCTGGGAAATGGTGTGTGTGGGGGGTGGGTGTGTGTGGTACCATCTGCTCAGCCCCGGAGCTGGGTGATGGGCAGAGGCACACACAAAGCAGCTCCTGCCCTTCACAGTGTGGGGGAGCCTGTACCGCACCCCAGGACAGGGGAGTGAGGCAACAGCTTTTCCTTCTTGTGAGAACAGCTTCCTGCAAAAAAAATGGTGTGTAAGAAGGAGTGAAAAGCAGAGGCAGGAGGCTCTGCTCCAGCAGGCTGCTGAGGGCAGCAAATCCCTAAAGGTCAGATGCTTGGGGAAAAATAAAAAGAACAAACTCAGTGAAGAGCAGGAAGGGAGGATTAAAAACATCATCCAAGGAGCACGTCAGCATGGCTCCTGCTCTAACTCTGAATCATCCAAATTCAGGAGAATTCAGAAAAAGTGCAACAGGCTGTTGATGTCTCCCACTTCCTGGGATCTTCACCCATGCTCCACCAGCTGGAAGTGCTGCCAGCAGCCGTGCGTGACCGTGGGCAGGAGGACGGTGCTCTGCTGAGGACACTGGGTTACACAGATGCATTCACAAACTGGAACTTACTTATTCCAAGGAAAAAAAAAACCTGTGGATTCTTGGCCTAAAAGCAGATAAAGGTGACTTCATTGTCCAGGTAGCACCTATCCAAATCCAACTGACTATTGCAAGGCAGCACACAGCATAGCATCTCACTTTGAACAAACATTTATTGAAAACATCACAGAGGCTCTGGTAATACATTTGGTGTCTCTCTCTGTTCCAGGATTAAGAGAAATATTAAAAATATAAAGGCTGTAAATGCAGAATTCTTAATCCTGGAAAAAGTCAGTTTGGAGGAAAAAAAAACCAAAACAACCCCACATTCTGAGTTAAAAAAATAAGAAAAAAAAAAACCCCACTATCAAGACTTCAGCTTTTATCTTCCTCAGTCTGAGGACTAGAGAAAGGCTCAGCGTTCCCTCCTCAGTGGTTTTATTGCTTTCAGCTGCTAAGCCACCAAAACTCACCCAGTTATCGGCTCTGTCAGCTTCACCCCACCGTGACGCTCAGCGGCCGACGCCGAACGCCGGCCCAGCCGTTCAGAGGCGAGTCAGGCTGCTGAGCAATGGCTAACACCTCGGGGAAATACGCACCCTTCCCTGGCAGAGCTCCCCTCCTCTACAGAGGGTTGTTCCTCTCAGGACAGTTACAACCCACACAGAAGAAGAATGGTTGGTTTGAAGTTAAGGCAGCAATAAATAGCAGAGGTCGGCCGAGCCCGCGCCCCCGGGCAGGAGGGGCTGCTCGGGGCTCAGTAAACGCGCTTCTTCTTCAGAGAGGATTCTGCGTAGCGCACTGCCGAGCCCTGGGCCTGCTGGCCAAGGAACTCCACGGGGCCAGGGTCCGGGGAGGACATGAGGTACGAGGAGCCTCGCTTCTCGCTTCTGCTCGGAGCCACCTAAGGACAAGAAGAAAACAGGTGACACACGATCCAGAGCAAACCCTGGCAATAAATAAAGCTCCAGGCTGGGAATTACCAAGGCCCAGGAGCCAGGAACCGACTCCAAAGGCCCGACTCCTTCGGCTGTAAGGTCCAGCTATACACAGCTGATGAGTCAGTGTCCGTGCCCTTTCCCTAAAAAGCCCCCGTAAATGCCCTGCAGCCCCACCACACGCGCGTTGCTGCGAGGGCAAAGGGCTGGTGGGGCCCGGGGGCCCCGCTCTGCGGCGCACGGTTCCAAAGCAGGAGTGGAATGGCCGTGCTATCGCCCTGCAGTGTCACAGCAGCTCCCCACACCTTCATCCTTTACAGCAGGAACCCGTGCGCCACCTTTCATTCCTCTTTCTTTGCTCTTGGAGAGCTGAATGAGTTCGACTGTCCATGGTGAGTCAGATGTTGAAGGATGTGGTTTCCAGCCGTGCCAAAGCGGGAGGGTTGTGTAACCATCTGCCACGTGCAGGGTGAGTTTACACGTGGTACCGGAGTGAAGGAGAGAGCAGTAACGGTTCTTTCATCAAAACAACAACTAAAATGCCTCATTTTGATACACAAAGTCCTGAGGGTCCCAGAGTAGGGTTTCTGATGAGGGCACAGGTGACCTAACCCTGCCCCTCCACCAAGGGCTCCTTGGGGTTATGTGAGGCTCAGGCTCAACCCCTTTGGGATCCATCAGAGCACAGTCCATGCACTTACAGCCCTAGAAGCTGTATGTACCCATGAGAGCCCAACTCCCTCATCAGTGACTCTGATCACCTCTCTTTTTCCTCAAACATGTCATTAATTTCATTACCAACAACTTAAACAGTCGCCTTGTTCTAAAAGATTTGAAGCCTCTGCCCTGTAACAACTACCTGAGCCTGATCTCGCTGCCTCCTGCTCAACCCCACTGCATCTCCTGGCTTAAATCCGGCTCTTGGATTAGAAGATTTGGGGTTTTGGTCCACGTTGGAGTGAATATTTTAGAAACCTGAACATGTTTCACAAACCAGGACACTAATTCCTTAACCTGAAGACCAGCTGTGCTGGCCAAACGTCCTGAGCCCGACACTTCCTAGCAGCTCTGGGAAGCACCTCTTGCTAATTCCCATTCACAACACAAACTACCTTCTGCTAAATCCAATTTCATTCTAGTGTGCACTTGTCTTTAGCAGAAACAGGAATTTGCTTGAGAAAAGACACTTAGTTTTCCCCCTCTCCTCTCTCCTGCACGTCTACCAGCCGTGGGGGTCTCACACGTGTCCTGTAAGCTCCCACCACATCCTGGATGGTGCAGCAGAGTGCAGCATCACCACTGTGGGCTTCATACAAACCTCTGGCCATGCTCCTGCTGAACCTTGGAAATGCAGCTCACACAAGCAAGGGAAAAACAGGTTGCAGGGTTAAAGCAAGAGAACACACACGAGCACACACACTCATAACTGCTACAGAACCTCCTGGGGACCCGTCTGTGCCCCCTGCACTGAGATTTCTCTCTTGCTTCCAGGAATGAGAACAGCACCTCACTGCAGGGGCAAACTGTGCTTCAGTCAGTGCCAAGGGACTGACTGCTCTCCTTCTGCCTTTTATGGTGTCTGGCATTAAGACAAACTTCCAAGCAAGCTGCTCAACATCACCTCCACAGACAAGCTTTAGACTGGAAATAAACTGAGAGGTGCTCATCAGCTCAGTCCCCACAGTGTCCCCTTCTCTTGTCACAATTTCACTCATTTCAGCTGGGGAAGGGTCTGGAGCACAAGTGTGCTGAGTTCCCAGCTGAGGGAACTGGGGGTGCTGAGCCTGGAGAAAAGGAGGCTGAGGGGAGACCTTCTGGCTCTGTCCAAGTCCCTGCAAGGAGGGTGCAGAGAGGTGGGGGTGGGTCTGTTCAACCAAGGACCAAGGGACAGGACAAGAGGAAATGGGCTCCAGTTGTGGCCAGGGCAGTTGAGATGGGATGTGAGGAAGAATTTCTTTGCTGAAAGGGTTCTGAGGCACTGGAAGGGGTTGCCCAGGGCAGTGGTGGAGTCCCCATCCCTGGAGGGATTGCAGAGTCGTGTAGACACAGTGCTGAGGGACGTGGGTTAGTCAGGGACTGGTCAGTGCTGGGTTCATGGTTGGACTCCATGATCTTAAAGGGCTTTCCCAATCCAGGCAATGCTGGGATTCATTTCCAGTCGTATCAGAGCTGTTAGGAACCTGAAAGTGCTCTCTCCTGCTGCACAGAGCTAGAGATTGCAGCACCCATGGAAAGGTGTTCAGGCCTTGGCCACCTTTACCCCAAGACACATCAAAGCCAGCTCCAGCCTTGTCTTTTCTCCTACCCAGGAGTCTCACAAACTGCTACAGTTGTGTGTTCCTTCTAAATCTCCTCAAAAAAATGGGACTCTCACACCAAGTCTGAGATGTGAGTTTCCAAATGCCAGAACATCACGTGCTGAATCCAGCTACCAACAGCGAAGGGATTTAACACCGCGACGGAGGAGAGCCGTGCGGGAGGCTGGGCCCCTCAGCTCTCCCAGATTCCACTGCTGACTTCAGCTGTGGCTCCTCTCAGCGTGCCCAGACACCATGAGCTGTGCTAGAGGCTGGAGAGCCAGCTCAGCCTCCCTCCAGCAGCACTCTGAGCCATTAGCACCGCTCTCATGGCTGCCTGGCTGGGGCTGGACTCACAAAGGCAGCAGCTCGTTACGCTGATGGGCATCCTTCCCTGCAGCCACTCCAAAACTGATGACAATCTGGCTTTTAAGTTCTCTCTAGTGAGTAAAAACAGAAGAAATGTGATTTACCTACAGTGTGGAGTATCAATTCCTCAGGACTTCTAAGGCATTTGGGAAATGAGAAGACCTGTGCTCAGAACAAAGCTTTTATGCCCCCTGTCTTGGCCTGTGTTAAACCAGGCTCCTGTTAGCCCGGGCTCCAGCCTCCTTCAAGCTGCTCCTCACAGCCTCCATAGCATCTCCCTATCCCTCCTGCATCTTTTACTGATGAAACTGTCTGCTGGGTCCAACAGACAAAGGAAGCTTTGCTCAATGAGTCTGGCTGAAGCAGGCTGCCTCTGACATCTGTTACAGATTTCAAACAAAAGCCATTTAAAATGGTTTTCCACCCAGGATCCAGTTACCAGTACAACAGAGTGGCAGCTGGAGGTAACCTGGACGCTGCTGTGACTTGCTAACTCTGCTTCAAAGCTTGTATCCACATGGCACTCACTGCAAAACATCTGCAAGTCAGGCAAAAACCCATCCAAAACCACACAAACTACCTCCTCCACCTCTGTTCACCTCCTACTCTATCTGCCCGCTTCAAGGCACTGCTGCACATTCACCCTCACAGAGGTTTGTTCATACACATCCAGCCTGGCTTTGCTTGTGGGTTGTGGTGCTTTGTGGGCAGTGAGGAGCACTGATCTCCAGGGTGCTGGAGGGCTCTGAGGGGGTCTGGTCCTGATAACACCCTGCCCAACTGCTGCTTTGATCCTGAGCAACTCAGGATCCCGAGGCCCATGGATGCAGTGGAAAAGCTCTGCCTGGGCTTGTTGTGGGTCCAAAGTCCACTCGGTGGCAGCATAAGACAAATAAGAAGCGCTTCCACCAGCAGCTGCCTCTGCCCCACTCTGCTGGGACCCTCCTCTCACCTTCTTCAATGGGTTTTGTGGAGGAAGCTGCAAGCTGCCTGGCTGGTATGATCCCTGGGCTCCACTGTAAAGTGCAGGCATGACCTGCAAGCAGGTACGGTAGGCTGGGTAAGATCCACCTGTAGATTCCTAAACGCAGAACGGGATCCATGGTCAACCAGAAGTGGAAAGAAAATAGGGTTAATAATTCATTTTTGCTTGCTATAATAATGAGAACTCGGCAGATCTGAAAATATCTGAGTCAGGCTCAGCTGCACAAAGGAGTGCACAACTCACAGCAGCTCAGGCATGCAGCAATTTCCTCAGCAAAATGTAGGATTTGTGTCCAGTTCTGGAGTCCCCAACACAAGAAAGACATGGACCTGTCAGAATGAGTCCAGAGGAGGCCACAAGGATGATGCCAGGGCTGGAGCAGCTCTGCTGTGAGGACAGGCTGGGAGAGTTGGGGCTGTTCAGCCTGGAGAAGAGAAGGCTCCGGGGAGACCTTCCAGTGGCCTCCCAGTACCTGAAGGGGCTCCAGGAAGGCTGGGCAGGGACTTTGGCCAAGGGCAGGGAGTGACAGAACAAGGGGTGATGGCTTGAAAGTGGCAGAGGGGAGATGGAGCTGAGATGTGAGGAAGAAATTCTTTGGTGTGAGGGTGGTGAGACCCTGGCCCAGGTTGGCCAGAGAAGCTGTGGCTGCTCCTCCCTGGAAGCGTTCTGGGCCAGGTTGGATGAGGCTTTGAGCAACCTGGTCTAGTGGAAGGTGTCCCTGCTGCTGGCAGGGGGGTTGGGACTGGATGAGCTTTGAGGTCCCTTCCAACCCAAACCATTCCATGATTCTGTGATTTGGGGCATGGTTTACCTTACACAATTCCTTAAAAAAAAAAGGAAGTGCTTCCCACTGGTCACAGAAACCCCGGGCTATATAATGGCCTGGGCAAGAAACAATCCTGCAGTGGGCTCCCGGGGAAACAACGTCACGGTGTGCTGTTTCTCGGGAGGAGTATTTTAATACACTCCTGAACTTTACAGGTAACTTCAGATTGTGAGATTTTAGAGAGAGGAATATTTATGCCAGATCCAAAGCGTGAGGATGAATCCTGGAGAGTGCAGGGTTGCTCTGCAGAAGGTGACCATGCAGTGCCCCTTGTCCTGTGCTCTCCAGCCCCTTACTCCTGTGGTACGGACTGCAGCAGCCACTATCAACAAACAAAGCAGGGATCCAGACTCCAAAAGCACCTTTAGAGCTGATGGGAGTAACAGCCAATGGAAGAAAATGAAATTATTTCTCACCTCAGAGGCTTCATTTTCAAATTCATCAACTCTTGCCTGGGTAGGGTTATATGCCTGAGCACAATGCTGATACCACTGCTGAGCAGCCTCCTATAAAGGAGGAGAAAACCCCTTCCCATTAGCTGTCTACTAAATTAATTTAAATGAAAACAATTCTTACAGCCTCACTGGACATGAGAAGGAAGAAGCATCCAAACATGTTTAACACCAGTGATAAAGCTCCAACCAAACATTTAAAACTACATTAAGTGCTTAAAAGATACACAAGGCACCAGCGCCTTGGCAGCGGACACAAGCACGATGTCATTTGTGTTGCATGGAAGGAACAGGCAGCACAAATACAGCTGGATGATGACATGTGGCATCTCTGCACCCAAGTGACATCATTTGAGTCCTTCATTACTGAAGGTAATACTAGCAGTGCTAATACTACAGTACTACTCATTTGTTTTGGACAGTATTTTAAGGATTTGGGGTTAGGAACTACCTCCAGGAGATACCAAAATGAGTTTAAAGCCAATAATCAGATTCAAACCAATATTTACAACTACATCAGTGCTTACAGGAAACACACAGCACAATGGCCCACAGGACACCTCTCTGGCTTCTCTAGCCCACAACTGCCACCAGATCTGACCTGATGAGGAAATGGGTCTGACCCCTGGCAAAGCTCCCTGCTGCAGCCAACGCCGTGCAGTGACCCCGTCCCCTTCACCCCTCTTGGCCCCGCTCAGACCCTCCTGGTACAAAACAAGCCCCGTGCCCACCCATGCGCCTGCTCTCTGTCCTCCAGACCCAACCAACTCCCACAGCAGCTCTGCTCTACCCCAGGAGTTCTGCAGCAACACAGATTTCCTTGCCAGCAGCCCAGGAGAGCAAAGCAGAGCACAGCTTGTTTGTCTCCCTGCCTCAGGAGGAGACTCTGGGTTGAGGTGACAGGGACAGGGCAAGAGGAGACCTACAGCAGAGCCAGGGTGGGTGTCTCAGCACAGACCCAAGA
>OU015534.1:3167742-3212742 GCA_907165065.1 Caprimulgus europaeus
GGAAGAACTGCTCCACCTGTGAGTAGGGCTTGAGGACAAGGACCTTGTGTGGAGGCCACCACCCACCTCCAAACTTCCACATTCAGCAAACATACATGGAGTGACTGCTCAGATTTTCATAGCACTGCAGATCTGACTGGGGTGTATGAGCACTGCAAACAGCTCGTTTGATATTTTCTGCTGGAAATTCTTGACTGTGGGGAAAAGTTCTGGGGTTTTTTTTCTCCTTTTGGAGAAAAAGTGGAAGCAAAGCTTTAGATGAGCTTTTTCTGTGCGTCCATCTTCCATGCTCCAGGATACTCGCTTCAAAATAATTCATTTGTTTCTACACACAATGTTCTTTTCTGTATCAAAGGGGAGAAGAAAACAAATAATGGAATCATTAATTCTAATCTGATTTTAGAACACAGGGAACCATTCTAAACCTCTATCTTGAAATATTTTCAGGACAAACAGTATAAATTAACTTTTTTTTTTTCCATTAGTAACTTTCTGCACAGGGAAAACACATTTCCAAGCTATTCTATTTATGTTTCACATGTTGCTGCAATTGCCTTCAGTTGGATAGTGTGGAAAATCCTTTTTCTATCTAATCTCTCTCTCTACACTGTATATAAGTAGGGCAATATTATCTTACAACTCCAAAAACTTTATATACACTACATCTTATTTGAAATTAATGGGCACATTCACAGTGCCAGAAATCCATTTATTTTCGAAAAGACATATTGCCCTTTTGGGGGTTTGCCATGTCCCAACAGAGCAGGATCAAGATGAATATGGAGTTGTAGGTTGTTTTATCTCCAGGATTCTTGCAATTTCTCAGATGTCTGCTGGCATCACGTCCAGGTAGGGGTAGCATAAAGTGACATTTACTATTTTGGTCTTAAGGTGAGTGTGGATATTGTTGCTAATAATCATCCTCTTGTAAATTATAAATGTCAAGGACACCCAAAACCACATGTTCACTATAGCTGCTTTTTTAGAAAGAAAGTCTCCCATTTGCAGACGTTGTCAGGCTTGGGTTGGTCCCTTTGGCATACAGCACAGCATTATCCTTTCAGATGTTTGACCCCTGCCTTTCACTTCTCCAATATAAATTAATAAAATAAGGATTTTTTTTGTTAAGGGATGGCACCACTTCAGATTCATATGAGCTACAATTGCTGGTTGCCATTGGTAATATCAGTTCTTAAAAATAAGAGTAAATGGGGCTGACCTGGGCCAGTCCTGAAATCAGAGAACATTCCAAGTGTTGCCAGGAGTGGTACTGTGGAGCTGGCAAGAAGTTTCTATTGCTGTTATTAAACCAAGAGCACTGCGGAGTGCTGGGGTGCAGCAGATGCAGGAGGCAGAGCGCCATGTGCTTTGCTGCAGTGACAGGAGCAGTGACATATCTGAGCAGTAGTTGTCATCACTCTGATCCTGACCTGGGGACTGTGACACAGGCGTCCCACCGGCTCAGCAGCGCTGCAGCCACTCTCCCTTCGCCCCCAGCACATCCCCACTGCCGAGCAGAAATGCTCAGAGGACTGGATCCAGTACCTTCCAGCCACAAAAATCAAGATCTAGACCATAAATGGTTGTAGCAGGAAGGTATCACAAACCTGAGCGTCCCACCCAGTGTTGTCCCTCACCTCACAAGCCAGCTCAGCAGTGTTCCTCGCTTTGCTAAACGGCTGTTAGTGCTGCTACGCAGCAGAGGCTGCGTTACATGTGAGGATGAAACACAGCTACTTTATTAGAGGGAATCAAAATCAGGAGTCAAGTAACATTTTGAAACCTTAAAGGTATCAGTAAGTGCTTTACAGCTGTTACCTTTTCCAAGTTAAAGAACTGGCAATGTTTATGGAGAAGATAACAAGTATGAATGGCTGCTTGAATGAGCGGTATTCCCTAATTTGAAGAGCAGCAATGTGAGTAAGTGATGAAGAATAAACCTGGGACTATAAACTGTAGCTAATCTACAGTCCTGCTTCTGATGTTGCTTAATCTACTGATGATTGAGTTTTCCTCAGTGAAACCATTGCACAGAGCACAGCCCTTACAGGCTAAAAGAAGACTGAAGATTTAAGTGCTAATTCAGCAAATTATTTAAGTCTAAGCTCATGCTTAAATTTGTCCTTCTTCCAGAACGCACTGTTAAAATTTCTCATTTAGTGCAAGAGAAGGGCATATTTAATCTCATTAAATTTAAAGAAAATTTTATCACTAGTGCCGTAAATAAAGTTGGACTTCAGGGTGACAAATGTGGGCTGGATGAAGCACGAGAACACCGCCACGAAGGAGGATATGTCTGTAGTCAAAGCTGCACATTTTCTTAAGGTCTTTTCAGGGAAATATCAAGTATCATTTATTCTCTGAAACCTGCCTTTCCTGTCTTGTATGGAAAGAGTTGTTTGGACCTTCAGTTTAGCAGGAGCCTATTGAATGCCCTGTGTTGTTCTACACACGCTCCTCTTGCCAAGTTATTCTAATTAATGGCTATTGATTTAAGTGTTCTCCATTCTATAAAAGATAAGGATAGCAAAATAATAATCTCCAGTTGGTTTCTCTATTAAACAAATCTGAAGAAACATTTGTATGTAGGATAGCTATTAAGTGCATTGATCAGGATTTTGTTTAGTAGGAGAAAGTCCTGGTCTTTGAGTCCACATCTGGAACACAGAGGTGCAAAAGGAGGAGCAGGAGACACATGGTGTCAGGTTTGACTTCTTTCCAACTTGGTATAACAAGAGAATTTTGCTCACTCCTTCTTCCCCAAACCCTTCTGCAGTCTCCTCTCTGGGCACTTACAGTGTGTGGTGGGTTGTACATGGCAAAACGGAAGAGGAAACATTCAGCTGCTCCTTTATGCCATGAAAACCAGTTCTTCAGAGCTTCCTCCCATACTGGATAAGCTAAAAAGTAAAGAAGATGTATGGTGCAGGAATGATCAAGCTCCTCTCTAACAGTGTACTATATTTCATGTTTCTTACATTGAACATTTAATGAAGTGATTTTTGCAGTATGGAGGCAGAACTGCCACTGCTGGAAGGAGCTGTGTGGTCACATATTAGTTACAGAGAGAAGAGACTGTTCACACTGGTGGTTGGTCCATGTCAGATGGACAAGACAACATCTAATTTCTTCTCAGAATTCCTACCTAGGGTAGTGACTATTATTCCTTTGGGAAAAGAGAATTTGCATAGCTGTCCTAGGTAGAAACTCACAGGTTTTACTGCACAAGCCGTACTGGAAAGATAGGCTGTAGCCAAATACTGAGAATGAAAGAAGAATTAAAGGATGAGGTGGGCTAGATGGCACACTTCAGTTACAGGGAGGCCAGGCTGGTGCTGCTGAGGGACCATGCAGGATCTTCTCTTACTGAGGGACACTTGGGGCTGTTCAGCCTGGAGAAGAGAAGGCACCGGGGAGACCTTCTAGCGGCCTCCCAGTACCTGAAGGGGCTCCAGGAAGGGTGGGGAGGGACTTTGGCCAAGGGCACTTAATGACAGAACAAGGGGAAATGGCTTTAAACTGGAAGAGGGGAGGTTTAGATTAGATATTGGGAAGAAATTTTTCACTGTGAGGGTGGCGAGACCCTGGCCCAGGTTGGCCAGAGAAGCTGTGGCTGCTCCTCCCTGGAAGTGTTCTCGGCCAGGTTGGATGAGGCTTTGAGCAACCTGGTCTAGTGGAAGGTGTCCCTGCTGCTGGCAGGGGGTTGGAACTGGATGAGCTCTAAGGTCCCTTCCAATCCAAACCACTCTGGGATTCTGTGATTCTATGACACAGATGATGGGGTTCACTAGATGGTGTCAGGTGGGAGATGTTTAGCCCTTTGGCTTTGCCTTCTCATTTTAACTCAGAGTAAACCCAACTGTGTGAATAATGGAAGAAATTATCTCAGTCACTTTTTTTTTTTTCCCATAAAAGATTGCTTTAATAAGGTGATAACTTAAAAACAAACAGTATAGTGCATTTAATGCAAAACTGTCAATATTATACATATTTTCTGAAAATGTGGTATTTCCCAATGCCTTTTGAAGGACCTTAGTAATGACCATGAGTCATTGTCAGTCTCTCTTTCCCCATTACCGGCAACTGGCATTAAAAATCAGCCCAAGGAAATAAGGTTCGTGTAACGCTGAGAACTTCCAGCCCAGAAATCTTCCAAGCAGGATTAGCAACTGCAGCACTTCCAGCCTTCATGATTTTGTCTTGGTCATTCGAAATGTAGTGTGTTTTTGAAAACCTCAGCATCTGGAGTCAAGCAGATACTTGAAAATCTGCATTTTTGGAAAGTATGCTTTGTCCTGCTAGAGCTGCCATATTTTGAAGCCTTTATTTTTAAGAATTTTCTATATGAGAGCTTGGTGGGCCTGGCATAATAGGGATATGAAGATGGATTATGGAGAGACCCAGAGTACTCATTAGGGTAAGGAGAGGGAGGCCAGACTGCTTGCTGAACTGAATGACTGATTGTGCTATCTTGTGCCTTCCTTTCAGAAGACAGCGTACTGCATTTTGTGTTTTAATTTTAAAGATAATTACTTTAATTTAATTCAGTACTTCTTAGGAAGGTAACAGAGATGGGAACATTTGTTATGGGCCTATCATCTCCCACGTTTGAATTTGTTCCTGGTTAGTGAGGAGTGCTGGAAAAGGAGGCTCCCCAGTGTGCTGGTACTGGCCTTGTGATCTTCCCTGGGTAATGACATCAAAAAACCCCTCGCTGCCTCAGCATGTGCTCTTTAGAAACTTCTTCCTGGCATTATGAGTAGAGAAGTCTAGAGCTGAATATCCACGGAGTTCTTGGTCCCTACATATTAACTTGTTGGCAAAGTAGCATGAGGCAGCACCTAGGGACACAAAGATGATGAGGGGCTGGGGCATCTGCCTTGTGAGGAGAGGCTGGGAGAGCTGGGACTGTTCAGCCTGGAGAAGAGCAGCCTGAGAGGGGATCTGATCAATGTCTGTAAATATCTGAAATGTGGGGGCCAAATGGATGGGGCCGGGCTCTTCTCAGTGGTGCCCAGTGACAGGACAAGGGGCAATGGGCACAAACTGGAACACCAGAAGTTCCAGACAAACTGAAGGAAAAACTTCTTTCCTGTGAGGGTGCCGGAGCCCTGGGACAGGCTGCCCAGAGAGGGTGTGGAGTCTCCATCTCTGGAGATGTTCAAACCCACCTGGACACTTTCCTGTGCAACCTGGTGTAGGGAACCTGCTTTGGCAGGGGGGTTGGACTGGGTGATCTCCTGAGGTCCCTTCCCACCCCACCGTGCTGTGATTCTGTGATATTAGGATTTAATTTTGGATCAGGAATAATTTTGAAGCTTCCTTCATCCATGGCACCTTGGTTTGCATTGCAGAGCAGTCTTGGAATTTGCAGCTGGGCTCCTTCTGGATGAAACCTCAGCTGAGAGCTGCACTCCAGGAATGTGTTGGCTGCTTTGGGGTCAGAGTGATCCCCAAACAGCCCTGAACTGCCACTGCTGCACTCCAGGTCTGCTCCTTCAGGGTCACAGCATGGTAATGCAGACATAGGCTACTACTGCTCTGAAATCCGTGTCCAGACAGCTGATTTTCAAAGGATCCTAAGTACGATACCTTTGCAAATCAGGCTCCTAATCTCAGCCAGATTTTACAGTTTGGCACAATATTAACAGAACTGCTTCTGCTCTCCCTGTATCTCCTCATTCAGAAACATTTACTTCGCTCTTGTAACCAAGCAGGCATGGAAAAATTGTGGTAAAGCAGATCAGCTTTTTAATAGCATCTAAATGCTGACCACAGTGGCTTGTCCAGCACGGGAAGGTGCACTTAAAAAAGAAGGAGCTCTGAGGAGCATCCCCAGAACTCCTGTTAGCTTGAGCAGTGTTGGCAGTTGGAATAAAGATGAATGTAAAAAGCCTGTGTTGCTCACTGAGATTGACCACATCCCAGGAAGCCACTCTAGTGATGTATTTATATGATATGAGCTGTGATTAATGAACTGCTGAGTGATAACGACATATTTGCATGGGTGGGGGTATGGTATCACTAACCTGCTGTACCGTGACTAAAAGTAACATATACTTTTTAATGGCTTTAAAAAGTTTTTTCTACTTATTTTCCATATTTATTCAGGCATGCTTAATGAAAAAGAGGAAACAGTTTAAGAAACACAAAGTGATCCTTTTTGTAGAGCAAAGGCAGTTTGCTTTTTCCATGTCCTCCCTTAATACCATGTGCTTAAAATTAGCACATGGTGGAGCTGAATATTGCTTTTAAGAACAAGCCCATTTCTATGCTCCCAAAACAAATGCTACAGGAAAAATACCATTAATTCAGAACGAAATATAAGAAGAGGATTCAATTTTAAAACGCTTGTGGCAATGAAAAATAGAACTTCAAATGTGGGCCAATTCATTGAGGCCTTAACATTCATTTGTTGCAAATGGAGGGGACAGCGGAACCCAAGGCCAGAGCCAATTGGCATCTTCCAGGCAGGGAAAGGTCAAGTGGTGGCTCCCTGTGTGTGTGCTACTCCTAGGCTTTGTGGAAATGCTGGTATTAAACAGAAGTTACATCTGAGGTCAAGTGACCGCAATAACAGGGGACACGGCAAGCCCTCAAATCATTCCCCGTGATGAAAATGACATGGAGCTGACATAATATCTGAGGTGAGATGAAACTGAAATCCTCAGCACCTGAACACTTCACCTACTGATGGGTAACCTGACCCTAACCAATCTTATAATCATACCCATGTCAAGGGGGAAGCTGCATTTCCCGGAGCAGAAGGTACAGTCACTCGGTTTCATATTTTTTTTATATATTTATTTTTTGGCTCTGACTCTGCTTCTGGAATGATGTTGTTAAAAGTTTCAATACTCTGCTTTAAGCCTTTCAAATCAATGTCTTCTGTGAAAAACCAGCTCCCACCTCAGTGAGCAGACACCGCTTTCGCTGGTGTTTCTCTTCATTCTCGGTGGTTTTATTTACGGAGCAGTAGCTGTGCATTCGAAATGTGGTCCTCAGTGTATTTTAAGAGATTCAGGTTGGGATCAGGTGTGGCACTTCCAAAGTAAAGACCAGCAGAGAGCAAGTACTTGGGGTGACTGTGGTTTGTTCAGTGATGGTAAGTGATTCTTGGCACAGGAAGTAATCTTTTTAAATGAAAGCAGCTTTTAGGAAGAAAGGAAAAAATAAGCTGTTCATGATACTGTTCCAAATTATGTCCTATTGGATAATTTTTTGGTGCAAAAATATTTAAATACTTTTAAAAAAATAAATCTCTAAATCTTACCTCTTTAAATATTATCTTTAAATTTGTCTTTAAAATTGCATGCTGGAGGATCCTGATTTCAAAGACGTCTTTGTTTATGCTTTTGTGTTCGCATTTTTCTAAAGAGGGCAAACAAAGCTCAAATTAAAATCCCTTTTACATAAGCAGAGCAGGACCAAAATACTCCTCCAATATTTTCTGAGCCAATATATTTGCACGACCCAAAACAATCATTGCCCTCAGCTGTCGGATGAATCAGCATGTATTTAAATCAAAGGCAGCGAGGAAAGACTACATTAGTTCTGTTCCACGGACCTGTCAAAGCTCCGAAGAGATTAAACGCATGACCCCTTCATCCCTAACATTGCTCCACAAGAGACATTTCTGTCACTATTTCTGCCACTTGGCTTTCTAAGATGCCACGAAGCCTTAGGGCGACCTCTGCTACATTTCAGTGTTGTTTATTGATTTCTGACCCAGTGCTTAATAGTTTTCCCAGTCCCCCTGAATGGCTTTTGTAAGCAATAGGGTTTGTGCATCTCACCGATCAATACCTTTTATATTTACAATAAAATTGAAACTGCTTCTGCTGGGGGTGCAGCCCAGCATTTGTCATCCTTCAGCGAGGGAAAACTATGTCATTATCTGAATTAAAACATTTATTTCTGATTAAGAGAGTGTCCTATCTCATTAATTTTTCCCTTTCCAATAGAAAGGGAATAGAATCCTATTGATTTTTGCACTTTTACACATCTCCACTGCTGGGAAGATAATTGAGAAGTTAGCCAGAATAAATGAAGTTTCAAGTCTAGCAGGCCAGCCAATACCTTCCAAATTCAAGGTGTTTTTATGAAGCTGGATTTTAATTTGTTGGCAAGCTGAAGCAGTGGGACTTATTCGGCTGAGTAAATTGGATTAAGAGTAGAATCTCCTTGAAGCGTGTCTTGGTGAATGCTGAGGGGCTTGTTCCCCCTAGACAGCCACAGACTTGCTTTAGATTTATGCTAAGACAGCTTCCAAATTGCTCTCCTTCAAAACTCAAACTCGCTCCAGGAAGTGTGGATTAGCAGACCAAAAGCTTATTAACTTACTTCTCTTTCATTGTATCCACTGTCTTAAAACAACCAAACTCTAATCAGCAGCTGAACTAGACCTTCAGATTTTCTATGTCGATTGATTACACTTTATTACAATAATGGAATTAAATCAAGCTTCATTAAAAAGAATTCCCCTTGCATGAATCCCTGCTTCTGAGGACCCTCTGGCATCGGTGTTTGCAGTGATACTCCAGGTATAGGGCACTGTTCCTTCGAATGTTTTTCTCTCTGTGAATTAGCAATCCATATACTGTCTTCATTCCCTCTCTGTAAAAGCCATGCAGTCACTGTATATTCCACTCAAAACCAGAATGTGTGTTTATACAATGAGGAATATATATTTTGTGTTTGAATTAGACAATATATTGCATACTTTCATAAGTTATACAGAAGATTTTCTTGCAGGAATCGTATTAGCAGAGCAATGCATCTTCCTAAATAAATTCTGAGTCCTCTAAGAAACACGGGGATTCCTCCCTTTTTGGAAGTAAGAAGCAAAACTCTGTATAAAACTGAGCCAGAACTATGAAAAAAAAAAAAAAATATCAATCTATAAGTCTATCTCAATAATCTCAGTTCAGAGGCTATGAGAAAGTAGTCTGTTCTCTCACTTTTCTCCATGCTCCATTCTCACTCTTTACAACTTGATTTTGAGACATTGATGGGATTGTTTTTCAGTGGTCCAAAATATATGGGCTGTGAGTTGAAAAGAAAGGACTGGAGCTTCTGGTTGTTCTGAGTTTGTGATTTCTGGCTCTGGTGGGGCTTTTTGGGATGGGGGGGAGGGGGAAAATGTTGTGAATGTTTGAACCTTATTAGTTTCTAAGGAAGAAAATACAAAATATACAGGAAAAAGTCCCCTGAGAAAGCATTGTAAATGCCTTAGTTATACCAAATCAACAGCACTAGATTAAAAATGCTGTGTAAGTGAAGAACTTAATTTCTTGCTGCATTTTAATGCATAGTCCCAAGCACCAAAGTATGCAAAAGGTTGAATACATTCATCACAAACAGTTCTGTTTTCTCTTTTTACACCAATGAGAAATTACAAGATTACCAATGACCTTCCTACCAATGAAGCACCATAATTATGGTCATTTGTTATACAACAGAGATGAATGGGGAGAATTTACATAGAATAAAAATATTATTTAACAGCTGTTATTGATGTGTGAAGTGTAATCCTAATTTATTTAAATGCTATAAATATATTGGTAATGTATTCTTTTCAAATTAACCTCATGAACTTTATACTGGCAAAACTTCAATTAATATTGCACTAAAATCCATTTTCTCTTGTTGTGGGGAATATTGCACGGGTAAAAATTTACAGCTACAGTGGCAGCGTGCTATCTATAAGTTGGTGTTTGATTTTTTCCGTCCTTGATTCCAGCTGGTGGTATTGGAATTATTTTTAAAAAAACCTTTACATTAAAATTAAGCCAAACATACTTTTACAAAACCAGTTTTATTTTTCTGTTATTTAAGCATACAATAATGGCTTCAGAAGCAGTTGCTGAACATTATTTACCAGGTGTAAAATAACATTATTTACCATTATTTTTAGATACCGTGTTCTACTGTATTCCAAGACCTTTTGTACGTGTAACAGGCTTGAGTATGAAATAAGAGAGAGGAAAAGCAAAAGAACCATCCAGGGCATTTTAAATTCATTTTTTTTTTCTGGTTTGTATCCTCTGATGTTGCATCTTAAGAGAACAACAGGATGTGCTGAATTGCCGCAGCTTTGGATGAATTTCGAGCCGCGGGCGGATGTTTGCGCGCATCTGTACGTGTTTAATACTCCTCAGTTTCTCTCTTTTGTATTCTGTCCATCTGCCCCTAGCTGTCATTATTCCATGTTCATCGACAGAAGAGTTATAGTTTGCAAAAACCTATCAGGTAGGCTGGACACCAGATAATTGAGGTGATGATCAGTGCTAGCAAAAGACAATTGATAGTGATAGTGTCAGAGGCTGTACCTAACAAGATCTGCACCCTCTGTCTCCTTTAGCCTTTCTTTGGAATGGACAGAATATGGAATAACATGGACATGTCTGATGTGCATCAATAGATAGGATGGCAGTGCATAATACTTCTTGGAACTGCAATATGATGGTTGTATCTTTTTGACATTGCAGCAGGTTATTAAATAGAAATGTGAACTATTAAGAGATGATCTTGACTCTCAATACATTTTTATCAAAGTCAAAAAATAGTTGATGCCGTTGAGTGGTTTCACTCTGTGAAGGAGCAGGAAAAATCTGGCATTACAGGGAAGTCAAGTGTTGTAATTGGTCCATTCTTAAAGAGGAAGGCAGACCTCAAACCACAGATGTTTCACAGAAGTAATTAAAAAGTGTAAACACGTGTGTTTATACCAGAGTAGAAATAAATAGTCAGCATTTTAATTTAATGTGGAGAGCTACTGGTGAATTAACCCTGAATGTATGAACTGGAGAGGACACAGAGCAGAACCTCACACTGTAACAATCCCGAGCTTCAAAGTTCCTTGCTGCAGGTTCAGACTGGGGATACGTCCTCTTCTCACGCGCAGCTGATCCGGGGGGGTCAGTCAGGACACACAGACATCTCCCCGCTTCGGATTCAGGCTGAAGGCAGCTTTCCTAGCTTGACCCTGTCTCTGAGGATATTAGTATCTGAATTATCATTCCCTGCAATTATAAAACCAAATGGATGACACTAGACTATGGGAATGTATTTAAATCTCCTTCTGCCAAAACCATCTCGTTCTCTTTTACTATATTGGATTACTGTTTATTTTTCTGGACATTTAAAAACATAATTTTCCTTCCTGACTTTTAAAAGATGACATCTTTATTTCAACCCAAATGTTCCATTCCTGCAGTCAGCTCTGTGACACTGCCTCCTGCAGAGCTTTTAAACATTTTCACAGAAGGGATGAGACCTTGCAGATATGACCCATTCAAACAACTCCAAGTGACACAATATCGCACAGCGACGTATTTTCAGTTATAAAGGAAGGGTTAGCATGGGCAGCTTGCAGTAGGATTTATCCTCTTCTGCCCATCTGTAATGTATGCAAGAAAGTCATAGCTCTGCATGGCTATTAAACACCCTATAGTCTAGATAAAAACATGCAAAGTTGAAGCTTAATAGCAATAAAATATTATGGGTACTGCCCTCGCTCATGGCTGAATGAGCATTGTCCCTTGACTGGGTAATTGGCAAACTACACCGTGTAGCACACTCGTGAGTGGTCCTGCTTTTTCATTAGGGTGAACAATAGGTGGCTGAACTCCAGAACTCTCTGCTTTCCCAAAGGCCTTTGCTCTGGTGGCAGAGGCTCTTCCTCCCCGCGCGAGCTGTCGCTTCCTGAGAGTCCTGCGTTCTTCCCAGCAGCGTGCTCACAGAGCTGTTACACGCTTGCTCTGTGCCACTGAGGCTCTACTGTCTTTCATTTTTCCCTGAGGCCTGTAGCCTTTGGGAGGGACTAAGACACATTAATAGAAAAGATCTGCTCTCTAATTCATGGCATTTCAGAGAGACCTTTGAATATATTGGGCTCCAGTTGAATTAATGTCATTTCAGTCAGGACAGTGAGTTGACTGTAGTTTGTCAACTATCATTCATTTAGAAAGTCCAGTAATTTAATGTGTAGCAGAGGGCAGGGTGTTTTAACAACGTCCTTGTAGCCACATGGGAAAGCATCGCTCAGTGGATCAGAGTACAGTAGAAATACATTCATGAAGTGGGGCTGATATCTGCAATAAAACCAGCCTTAGTCAGCAAAACCAATTACACCCCGACCCCCCTTCTTCTCCCCCAACTTCTGAGAGGTGAGGTCTGTCCCTTTACCGTAGGAAATTGATTGATTTATGGCTGTGTGATAGATAGAGCGATTGTCAACGGAATTACACTGAATTATGGTGACACTGCTTCTGCTCCACAAGCCACTCCCCATACGTCCTATAACTCAAAAGCAGAATGACAATAATACTATCTATGAAATTTATATTCATGATTATAAATTAATTCTTTTTGGCCAGACCAGCAGCAGCAGCAAGCCTGGCTTTGCAATTTCCAAACAGCATTTATGGCATTGGCTTGGGAATACTATCTATCAAGCTTGGTGACAAATGTGGTAGATGATGGTCTTTCCCGCCGCTGGCTCAAACATCCAGTTGTATTACAGGGGGAAAGAAAATGCTATAAAATAAGAGGCATCCTTGAGCAGCAATTTCTGACCAGTGTTCCCAGCCTAACATCAAGATGCACAAGTCTTCTTGAAAATGAATACTTCTTAGGAGAGAAACATGGAAACCAGGCTGTATTCCCACGTGGAGAGGAAAGAGCCAGGGGTAGTATGAAATCGCTGTTGGAAATCGGAGAGGCTGCAACTCAGCGTAGGAGCACCCGCCGTCTTCAGGGAAATTCAGCCTCTAATCTGGGCCTGTGAGCCACGTGTTGAACCCCTCTCAGCAGCAGGGTGGAAGAAGCACTGGGGCTTTTCCACATACTGTTGGCTGGCATTTTTTAATTTCATATGAAATAGCTTAAAAAAAGGGGGAAAAAAATAGGAACAAGGAGAACAAAGTGACATCTTAAAGCTCTGCTAGTAGTGGTGGAAATCTTAGAGTCATACAACTCCAGACTGGTTTGGGTTGGAAGGGACCTTAAAGCTCATCCAGTCCCAACCCCCCTGCCAGCAGCAGGGACACCTTCCACTAGACCAGGTTGCTCAAAGCCTCATCCGACCTGGCCGAGAACACTTCCAGGGAGGAGCAGCCACAGCTTCTCTGGCCAACCTGGGACAGTGTCTCACCACCCTCACACCAAAGAATTTCTTCCTCACATTTTATCTCCATCTCCCCTCTTCCAGTTTCAAGCCATCACCCCTTGTTCTGTCACTCCCTGCCCTCCCCAGCCTTCCTGGAGCCCCTTCAGGTACTGGGAGGCCACTAGAAGGTCTCCCCGGAGCCTTCTCTTCTCCAGGCTGAACAGCCCCAACTCTCTCAGCCTGTCCTCACAGCAGAGCTGCTCCAGCCCTCGCATCATCCTCATGGCCTCATCTGGACTCGTTCTAACTCATTCTTGAAGGTGTGCTGTCCACAGATCCTGATCTCACAGTGATCACAGACCAGGGTAAGCGCAGTGAATGGAGCAGAGCAGTGGCTGACTGACACCAGGGACGTGAGAGGTGCAGGGTCACTGCAGGGACATTTTGGAGAACCTTGACGTGCCTGCAGGGCCCTTTGGAGGTGCTTTTACATTCTGGTCCCTACTAGTTGGCACAAGGCTGCAGAATGAAACCCACTGATGACCAGTTGTAGGACAGTGTTTAGACTTTCTATGTTTTCTCTCCAAATGAATCTCCTTTGCCACAGTGAAGGCTGTGGTGTGGCAAAGGCTGGTGACCAGGATGCAGCTTTATCCTGTGCACTTTCTTTCCTGGATCACACCAAATGCAGAATTTTGATTCAGACCTGTTCTCCAGGCATTTTGCAAACACTGAAGGTCTTTTGCCCCTCTGAGTTTACCAAACTTTTAGCCTGAAAATTCACCTAGCACACCATTCAGAAAGTCTATCCTGTCGAATTTGTCACTAGTGCCATCATGTTAGTCAATCATACCAGCCATCATCAGCAGAAACACCACCACCTGCCACACACCAGCAGCATGACTAATACACCACTGACTGAAACAACCATACAGAAGAGATCTGCTGGCCAAGAGTCATCAGCTGATGGTGGGTGATAGAAATGAGGAGGAATGATTACCTTTATGTGCAGACATGTGCTACATTGATGAGCAACATATGAACAGAAAAATGGTGCAAGAGGATAAGTTACTTCTTGTGAAATCTTCAGTTGGCTCTAATAATTGCTTTTCTGTTTGAGAAAAGACATCCTTTGCAGCAGCACCTGGCTGTTAGTGTCACCTCCCTTCATTCACCTGGTGTGTAGCCTGAAGGAGAACCTCTAAAACTTGTCAAAGTTGGCTGGCTCTCTCAGTTTCTTAGGTTAGGGGTTTTTTTCAGGTGAGGACCAATAAAGGTGTGAAGTGTCACACAGAGATGTGGTGCTGAACAGTTTGCAGTCTCACTCACAGGATCAGTGAGGTTGACTCCGAGCACTGCCTGGTACCTGCTGCTTTTCATCTCCTGTCTGGGCACTGAGGTCCAGGAACCAAACCATTGCTGAAACTGTTATTGTCTGCGAGATCAGCTCCAAGATCTTTGCTTCTCCTCACCTTAGGTACTCTGAGGGCAAGGGGAGCATTTTTACCATGACCTCTTGTCACCTGCTGTCATGAGCAAGAGGGGCTGTTTGCAAGGCTGTGACTTTTCTAATAGCTCTCTGGCACCTTTCAACTAGTGTAGCCCACCTTACCTGCTCTGGCATGGGTTGCTATGGCATCAGCAGCCGCTGTTCTTCGCTTCTACAAAGCTTCACCCTGGCAATGACATGCTTTCAGGCAAGAGTCCCTCTGGTTGTTGTGGCAAAGGGACATGTTACCATTGTGACCCCATTAATATGTTGGTCTCGGGGGAGTAGGACAGCGAGAAGCTCTTCAACAAGGCACTGAATTATCTGCAGCGTTACAAGTAGCAGGGGATTCCTGCCACTGTCCTGGTTATAAACACAAGGTTGCAGGAGCAACTTCAGGTGAAACCAGTCCCACTGAGCTCTGCCTTTGCTCTCCTGCCTGATTTCCCTCCTCTGCTTTCTCACTCCAGCCAGGTGAGCTGCCTTCCATATCTCCATACAGCCCCTTTCTACCCATTTTCTTGCCTGAATTTGTTTCCTACAGCATCTTCTTAACTCTCCCTTATGAAATACAGGAACAACCTGCAGTGCAGCCCTGTGTATAAAGATACTCTGGGAAAGTTGGGATCCAGTAAAAACTCCAGTTCATTTCTTCTCTCTGGGCAGTAGTAACCTGCCCACGTTACCCATGCTTTCCCCGCTCTCTATTTATCACTTTCATACCCCACTGCCATTCTGTCCAGCACAACTTTCTCCTCTCCCATCATCTGAACACTTTTCCACCAACCTTTTCTGTAAATTGTGGCTTACACGTGGTTATAGGAACACAAATGCACGTTTATTGCACTGTGAGTCTCCACCACAGTGGGATCCATTAAAGGAAAAGGTTTTTCCATCTGTTCCAAGTGAACGGAGATGCAGCTATATGGAATATAGCTAGGGTGCTTGAAAATCTCTATAGACAGGAGCCTGGAGAGAAAGGAAGATTGGCCATTTGCATAGTTTGTGGTCTTATTTCGAAATTCAAGGTGAAAGGTGGGCGCATCTTAAGGCACCGCAGGAGTAGATTTCATTTGATGACAAGTGGTGTGCCACTGAAAGGGCCAGGTGGGACTAAATGGTATTGCTAGGAGAGCAGGCTAAGAATGGGGTTAATTCCTGCTTAGGCCAGCTTTGAAATACTTTTTTTTTCATAAATCCAGAATGACACTGAAGGACAAAAGAACCTACTGAACAGAAACAGTACAAGCAAACCTAAGCCTGTGATTAGGGAAGAAACGAAATAAACTCAAGCCCCAGACAGGTTGCCATGTTCTGAGGACAGCCTGGGGATGCTCGCCAAAGGTCTGTGGTCACACAGGAGACTAATCCTTTCTCTGGTTATAAGTAGATCCCTTCCAAAAAAAATGTGTTCCTTGGCTGTGGATCTGCATTTTGACTGTTTGATGAATCAGACATAAACTATCCCGGGGTTTGAGGAGCTCATTATTCTGAGCACTTCACTTGCTGTTCTCCACGGCCAGCTATCACAGCCTGGAAGAGTTTCTGCTGACTCGTCTCTTCCAGCCTTTAAGACAAAATCCTGACCTTGCAGAGCGTACTTAATTGTGCCAGGGCTCAGTGGAGACCTCAGCCGCAGAAGTTCCACGGAGTAATCCTTCACTTCCACACCTGCAGCGCTGGTACGAGTTATTGAAGTCTGCTGAAGGGAAAAATAGATTTAGATCCTTTATCTAAATGAAATATCCTAACGTTGGTAGTTCCAAAATCAAGCACTAATATTAATCTAAGGGAAGATAGAAACTGTAGTATGTTAATTGTTCTAAAATTGAAGAGTGGGAATTAGAAATGTAGTAAGTCATCAAGACCACAACTCTGTGAAGAGGCTGTTTGGTTATTAGACTATGAATAGAGGAATATTTTCAAAATTACTGATTTATGACTAGTCACTAGGTCCAATTGGATATGAAACACATGGCCTTTTATATCAAAAGGTACAACTTTATTCTGTATATTTACATTGTGTTTCCCTCCATACATCTCTGACCAAGCACTGAGGAATAGGGGTATCGTTAAAATAGAAAAGACTAATAATCAACATTAATAGCTCATTATTTGTGAACCTTGATTTTAGTTTTTCTAATCCCTTTCATCTTAACCAGTCCCCTGGAACTGAAAGCAGGAGCTACTGCCCCATACTTGTAGTTGTGGCAGTTTCATGATCTCTAAGGATCATCAGTGGAAAATAAATATAACACAAGCTGGGTATTACGTTGCCTGAAGGTATCAGTAAATTTGAGAGCTTTCTTCATCTATATTTTCTGTTCCTTGTCTTCTTACTTTAGACTTCTGGTCACCCTTGAAGTGTGGAAGAAAAATAGGTCTTACATACTACATGATGGTCATGTGGTTCTTGGTTTGGAATATTTTCCATAAATGTTCTAGGAAAATAAATTAGCAAGAACTCCCAAAATCTCGCAGTTAGGCACAGAAATGGCAGCAAATGCAGAGCTGATTCCTTCCAGGGAAGAAGAAGAGCTGCCAATAGCTTTTGCATATCTGCCGTGATGGTGTGTCAGTGATGGGAGATGGACAACCAGATTGTAGCAGATCCACTGGGGCATCTCACAGCCACAGGCTTTGCTGAGCAGTTTCCCTTTCCATGTCTGCAAATAACGGTGCAAAAGTGTGAAAACACGAGAAAAACTGTAATTCCAGAGACTGACGGACTTGAGGAAAGCAAAGGACCCTACAGACCACTGCTACTTGTTTAGAAACAGAATAAGCCCAGGAAAGACAACAGGAGGAGAAATGTCTTCAGGCTTCCCTCAGGAGGATGAGGATTGAGGATTTGGTCTTTGCCACTGGCCGGTTATTGCTGACAGTGTTCAGTCCTGCTGGTGCAGGATTTGGGTCAGGGCCGAGGTGGGGAGGTGGTTAGGTTTCCTCTAAGCTGTTCTGTGCTGAACTGAGCCCTGCTTACTGGCTCCTTCCCCACCCACCCTGACTGACCCACCAGCCCTTTCCCCATCCTTAACTGGAGCTGGTTACTCCTGAAAGCACCTGAGCTGTGTCCCCCGAACCTCGCTGTGCCTGGGTCACATCCTGCACAGCCTCCAGACACAGTCCTGTGCACTCCTGCTCACTCAGTGCCGTGACAGGATTCACTCTGTACCTGCTGGACATCTCTGCATAGAAGTAGGGACAAGCCAAAAACATCAGTACGAGGAAATATTTATTTATATAAGTAAAATGGGATCAGAATAATTTTAGATGTGAAACCATAGAGGTGGATGGAATTCCAGCCAGAGTGAATCTAGCTATTGATCTGTAAAATAGGTGGTAAAAATACTGATTAATTTTGAAAAATATTAATGAGACTATGGAAAACATTTGCATCCCCAAACATAGCACTTCTGGGCTCTCTACAGTTTTAATGGAATTTATTTTTCAAATTTAGTTGAAAAAAATTAATTCCCCTACTGAAATTCCAACTTGCCAACTCACAACCCCAGGTGGATTTTTATAGCCAAGATCTAAACCTCTGAAAAATAGCGGTGTACAGTATAATGGAAATGCTGACACAACCTACATTACAGCTGCACGAATTGTGCCAGTATAGTTTATGGAGAGCACATTTTGGTTTTGTCAGGTTTTTAAACACAGGCTGTTGTAAATTTGAAAGAAGACTGTCTTGTTAAAGCTTTAAGACTGTACATATTAGAAGAGATGGGTCTGAACCAAAATCTCCCCTTTCAGATGCCTTCCTGAACTTTGGGAGAACTGGAAACCTCACCTGAGTGAGGCCAGCATTATCCTGTTTTGGGTTTTTTTTTTACTAGGAGGAATGAGTTCTGTTGTGAAATACAGCCCCTGGGGCAAACACAGAGTAGGAGGCTCTTCCCCTCGGAGAAACAAGCTGGACAGAAAAAGATTGTGAGGAGAAACAGTTCATGCTGCACAGGTTCATCCAGGGCAGCGACAAGGTCAGGATTAGGCTCCCAGTCCACTGAAACAGCAAATCTATCCCAGAGGTTAAAATTACGCTGTTACCTGATGTCCAACACTTATGGCAGGTAAATATCTATCCAAATTACACCCAAAAGAAGGTGTTCACAGGCTGAAGCCAGAGCTGTGATTCACAAAATTCTGTCTTTAATAAATGCCTTTGGAGGAAGTTGAATTTAGGCTGAAAACCTGTTCTCAGTAACTTTTGGGACAATTTATCCCGAACTCCTAAAAACAAAGTCATTGTGGAAATGCAGATAAAAACTAAATGTCACCATTTGGGCCCCAGTGTAGTTTGATTGATAACATCAGCAGGATATCTCTCTAGTACAACCAGAAAGGTGGCACCTTTCTAGAGGATATGAAAGTTGGCTTCCATATGCAGAAATTAACCCAGAAGAAGGTAAAGAAGAAAAATCTATTTAAATCTGCATTAATCTTTTATTGGCTTTTCCACTTCTCATAAACAGTTTGTAACCATATATATATCATCATACCAAACATCATGTATAACTTCTCACTCAATAATCCAGTGGATATCAGAGTGATATATTCAGTAGCAACAGTTCTTAAATGGGCCATTTTATAACCTAGGCAAAGGTTAATCATCCTTAGCTTCTTAAGTGTGATCTTAACAGTACTGCTCATGCTCACCGGTGAATCTCAAGCAGCGCTGTGGTTTATAGTTAATTAGGAGACAGATTCTTCACTGGTGTTGAAAGGAAAGCCATGATGTTAAAATATTATTAGTAGTGCTGGGTGTCCTATTTTTGGGTGCTCAGCTGTGACACGTAGGACTTTGACTGTCAGAAGCCAAGGTCTCAGCATTTTCTGATGATCAGGCTCTTCACAGAGATGTCGCTCTGAGAACCCAGGAATTGAGGACATTGTAACCACTTGTAATTTTTGTAATAGTTGGCTTTGTTCAAGTCTTCTTTTAGCTCATCAAAAGTCAATCAGCAGGAAGCCAAACCAAGACATCACTTTCCATCAGATTCATATTCACAGTGAAGCAGAACATCTGACCTGGTGTCACCAGAGTGACACCGTCAGCAGGATCAGCATACTGGCGTGGTGGCCACACCAAAGGCTTCCATCATGCCTTAAACATCCTGGAAATAAAATGGTGACGCAGCTAAATTTAATCTCTCTGATCCCTCTTGAGAACCTCTCTTCTTCAGGCTATTCCCACATAGACAAAAAGATTTTGTCTCACTGAACCTATTTATTGACCGTAGCTGTCACCCCTGCTTTGACCAGTGACCTTATCTGAATATTCAAATCTATTGTAGATCACAGGTTCAAATGATTTTCTTACCCTTTGAAAGCCCTGTTTTCATAGTGAGCTGATTGCAAATGACAATATTATAAGGAGTATAATTGAGATTCTACAAACATTTTGCACCTCAGATTTACAAAAATAATATATATGGAAGTGTGAACGCTGCTGATGTTTCCTTCTCCCACCAGACTGGTGACTTGATCCTCTTTGTGGAAACGAGTATGTCCCCTTCAGGTACAGAAAGACACATTGTGCAGAAGTTTTTTAGAGGGACTTACCAAATCTGCTGCTCCAACATACAAACCTCTGATTCCGATCCATCCTCTGGGCACAGGTGGGAATCGAGGGCAGGGACAGCACGGGCCACTCGCCTTCCTCCGGGAGGGTGAGGTGTGCTGCAGGGGGCAGACACAGGCTTGCACTGTGCCAGGGGCACCCCGGGCTCAAAGTCTATCTGCTGTCTGCCTTAAACACAGTCCCTCTAGAAAGGATCCTTTTTTAAATTCCATTCCTACTTTTTTCTAGAAGATATTTTTCCCCAGCATTTTAAAAATATTTGAGACCAAATTGTTACAACCAAGAATGCTGTATAAAAATGTTAACTTTTGCCCTAACTTAATTCTCCTTTTCATTCCCTTTTCTGTTTTATTGTAGCATTTCCCAATTCTATTTTGACTGTATTACCTTGATTTTTCTCCTTCTTTCTTCTCTGCTATTTTTTCACAAACAGCAGAAGGCAAAACTTTACAATATTGAACTTCAACCTTAATCTGTGCTACCTGAATGACTTCAAAATTGTCAGAATTAACCGATCCTAATAAGAATTTCAGTAGAAGCTCCATATCTCAAGTGGTGCTGTCTGCCTGTCCATTCATCATTCCATTGACTTAGTCATCTTGCTTAAAGATACTGTATATTTGCTATTTTAAGGAATAATGAATCAATGGTCTCAGGAGAACTGGGATATTAAACTGGGTTCAGTTGGACTGAGGTGTACATGATATTTATGCTGAAACTTAAACTCCCTGAAAACTCGGCTTGCTCAGGTTTCTGTAATACAGCATGAATCAGTCCAAGTCTATTCAAGGTCTGCAGTGCTCATGAACTTCACAGACCACATCAGCTGAGAAGAGGAAGCACATTCCAAGAAAGCAGATTTTGCAATTTGATGCCATACCAGTTAAGGAAAATGGTGAATTATTAAGAAATTAGGAAATGCAAAGTTGTGCAATTGAAAAGCAAAAAGAGGCTGTGGGTGGGAAATTCAGCAAGATAACTCCCTTTATTTTCACATGCCTTCAAAAGTCTTTTATGAAAATCATAAGGAAAGACTACCCAGTGCCCAGCAGATGCCAAGTGTGCAGCCTGATGATTTGGGATGATCTCTTCAGCCAGAGTTGTCCGTAGTCATCCACCTTTGTGGTGAGAAGAATATTCTCATGAGGAAAGCACAGATATAGGAATCCCAAATCTCTAGACTCCCCTTTTCACAGACATAATGCCAAACTATGTGGAAATCTTTTATGGGGCCTGATTTTCAGAAGTGAGGAGTGCTGTGTCTTCTGTGGATGTTGGTTGGAAACAGCAGCAGAACTTCAGAGCTTTTTAACATGTGGTCTTTGAACTTTCCTGTCCCTCAGTTTCCCCCCCTATTAGAGTCACCCTGACAATCATTCCTGGTGTTATTTATTCTTACATACATTATTATGAACTGTCCAGTGTGGAATCTAAGACTGAAGTGCAGCCACACTCCTGAAGCCTTTGGAGATCGTTACATGGATGGCGATACGGAAGTGCAGAGTATTGCTGTAAATTTGAATTTTCTGCCGTATGTTTTCTAAATGCCAATATAAATAGTGCAGGAAATAATAAAATGAATAAAACAGGCGACTTCATTCTAGTTCCATTTGGAAAGACAAGGTGTGAAATGAAGAGTTTTGTTCTCCAGGTGGTGATCTCCTTGCATAGTATAGTGTTTGTCCTGAATTTCATTGCTTTAGAAAGAAGTCATGAAAAGTCTTGATTTAGTTGGCGTTTAATGTGTTTTTTATATAACTTCTGTGATATAATCAGTTACCGAGGGAATGGAAGGAAACTTTAAGAGCAGTAAAAGCTTCAGCTATTGCTCTCTCTGCCCAGCGATTGGTTTGCTGGGTACACAAACCCCAAAAATCCCAGGTCACATCTAGCTGCCGCCTGCCTTGCCGTGACACGGCCCGGCACCCTCCCGCCGGAGCCGTCACCAGCCAAGCCGCGGCCGGCGGAGCCGCTGGGTGAGCTGGGGCAGGCAGACAGCGCGGGGCTGTAAATCACCCTGCCTTGCTGCAGAGCTGGGAATAGTCATGCACAAGCCATAGGCGAGTATATTAATGTCTCCAGCTATCCAGAAATGAAAAATCATGGATGGCAACATTCTCTTTACTGTTATGCCAACAGAAGGCTTTTTCCTTTTCTTTGTTTTTTTTAATCAGAGCCTCTGTTTTATTTTTTTTAAAAAACATTTTAGCTGCTCAAAGCTTTCTGTCTGCTTTGGCACATGAATTTCTTTTTTTCCCATCAATAAAACCTACTCTTTTTTGATTGAGGGCTCTGTATGTATAAAATGATAGGATTAAATGACTCAGGCCTTTTAATTGACATTGAGAAGAAGGTCACAGGGCCAGTGATTTTGCCAAACTCAGGCAGCCACCCACAATCCTGGGAAACCGTAACCACATTGAAACCTAATATGAAGAATGTTGGCAACATTTTAAATTAAGTGTTTTTAATATGCTTAACCATGCATTTAATTTAAGCTTAATGAGACAGTTATTGTATGCTGACTAAATACCATGAGGTTATTAAAAACATATTTACAGAGATTAACAATGATGTAATAGATACATATTTATACCATCATTGGTAGACCTCTAATACTACATTTTTAATTAATTGGCACATACTCAATATGCAGTAGGGCTCTGGAGATATTTGGTATATTTGGTTTATGTTGATGAAACACTAACTGGTTTAATGAGGGTTAATTGATTTAACTAACTATTAAAATATACATTTCCTATTCTGTGGTTATCGGGGCTTAAATCAACGTAACATGCAAGCAACTGGAATTCAGTATGTGCTTAACAGGCATGAGATAATTCACTTGCTTCTAGGTGAGTGGGGGCTTAAATGATCTGGTGAGTGGAGAGCAATAAAATTTTCCAGGAAATAGCAGAATGAGAGATGAAATTGGGGAAAAAAAAAGAAAAAAGATAGAAATACCAAGCAATAGGTGGGGCATAAGGAGTGAAAGTCCAAAGAGCTTCTGCCGTGCAGCAGGCCTTCAGATTTCCTCTCTGGCTTTTGATACTGTCTCAGATCTGGTCAGCTGATGGAGAGCTACTGTTGGTCCAGTTATACGAAGTGAGCATGTCTTCATGCTGAGATTAATTCACACTGATCCTGATCACATTGCAATCAGTGAAAGTTTGCTATGGCTGTGATCAGACCCCAAACATGTACTGAACAGCCAGGTGCTGAGGTTAATTTAACATCCAGTATCTGTTTTGATAAATCTAAATGATGAGCAATATGCTTATCACACACACCTAATTTTACATGCTGCTGGAATGTGTGTGTGCCTAATGGACAATCTATGAGCATTTTTGGAGTGGTTAAAACACACTTTCCACTGGTTTTAATTTAATTTTACTTTTTTATGAAGAACCTTATAGAAAGGGCACAGTGAAAAAGCAATGAAGACCAAATTGCCGTACATGAAGTTTCATTTCTGGAGAGTCAGAGAGATTAATTCACTTGGCTGTGACTTGTTCATTACTACCCCAAGCTAACAAAAAAAATGAAATATCACAGAGAGCAGCTCCTCTCTTCCGTAGGTTGTAACAGTGTCCTGATCACAGCAGTGCAGGGCTGTGGAAGAGGAAAATACTCTGGTTAATATGACAGTGCTGTACCTCCACAGAGCAAATTATTCTGATGCTGCAGTTTTGTTTACTGATTCTGCTATAATTGTTTTTCTGGACCTTTATTCTCTTTTATTATATTGTATCTGGACAAGGAGCTCATTTTTCAAAGTGTTTCTGAGACTCGTATGAGGACGTGGCACATCATTGATCAGGAGGCTTTCACCCAGGATTGCTGAATCACTGCTTGTCCGTGTGGCTCTCTGCTCCCTGCTGCTAGCGAAGGGTGTACCAGAGCGTGTGTGTATGTCCTGGTGGGAAGGATCAAAGAAAACAGAAGAAGGACCCTCTGTTGAGGTGCTTCAAGGAGATAAGATTTGTTCATTTGTTTTTTCAGGCTCCAGAAGCCCTCACAATACCAGAACTGTTACGGTAACAACTCTTATTTTTCAGGATCTCTCTCCAGTTGCAGGGTCTGGGGCTTTGCTTGCTCCTCACAACTTTCATCGCGGCAGCCAGAAAAAGGAAAGGCACAGGCACTGGGTGGTGGTGGGTCAGACATAGTGCTCAGGAATATTCCTGCCACAAGCAAGACCCCTTGGCCCAAGGGGAAGGAAGTAGAGGTGATACGGAACACCTCCATAGGTGTGGAGGTTTCCTGAGTTACCTACTGCTAGGAACCATCACTCTAACTCCACAAACTGGACTTTAGTGGTTTCTGTCCAGCATCAGTCTGTAGGTGGCAAAATCCTGTCATTGTTTCCTTACCTTTCACAAGGTCTATCAACTTTCAACATAACAGTAGGTTATTTTTTTCTGAATATTAAATATTGATCAGTAAGTAAAATCAAAATCCTAAGTGTATCTTCATCAAGGCTGGGATCCAAAGAACTGTCGTGGATCATATGTGTTGTGGATCATATCATTTTTCCTTTGCAACCTGGTGTATCCTGTGCAACCTGGTGTAGGGAACCTGCTTTGGCAGGGGGGTTGGACTGGGTGATCTCCTGAGGTCCCTTCCAACCCCACCATGCTGTGATTCTGTAACTCATGCCAGTGGTAAAAATTAGATCCAAATCAAGCTTTGGACTTTGAAAATGTTGACATTTCAGAATTTGGTGTGGATTTTTAGTTCAAGTGCATCTCTAAGAAGGATAAAAATAATGATGATGAGAAGGAGGTTGAATTATTCTCTGCTGTATTGTCTGTGAGGATGAAAGAGGCCTTTAAAAGATCAAAGGTGATATCCTGACACAGGGAAATTAATAGAAAGATGATACTAGGCCTTTATTTGATACTTAGCTTGTCTGAAACAGTTTACAGCAAAACTTTTTAGCATCCATTTATATTTCTTATTTTTTTTAATAATTCTAAATCCTTTGTTGAACCTTTTTAAGAGGGAAAAATGTTAACTCTTAATAAGTGACACGGCATTTTATTCTGAATCAAAGCCTTTTCTTTGAAAATGACTTAATTAACATTTCCAGGTTCATAACATTTTCATTTATTCCTCTTTTTTTGTTTTTAAATGTTTTTTTAAGTTTTCCAGTGATAGTGATAGAGGTTTCCTAATGTATTAAAAAAACACAGAGTGTGCCCAGTGGGATCTGCAGTCTGATTAGCTTTCAGTTTGAAGCTGAAGAAGGAGATTAGGCAGAGAAGGACTGCTGTGCTATTAAAAAGAAAACCTGATTTCTTTTAGCCATTAGCCAATAAAATGAGTACAGCTGTCAGCAGAATGGCTAAATATATTGCATAGCAAGATTATCAGGTAAATATTTGAAAACTGTGCAACTTTTTGAATGTGGGATAAGCTAAATTCTGCTCTCAGGGATGACTTTTCAAGCTGGAGTCATTCCTCTGTAAACCACAGATTTTGGTATTCTCTTTGAAGAGCCTCTTTGTACTTTGGTCCAGCTCTCAGCACAATAGAGTCTGGTCCTTGACTAAAGCTCTAAGTTGTTGCCACAGTAAATAACAAAAAGAATAAAACTCTAATCCCACTGAAGTCGCACGGAGCAGCTCCAATTTATATCTGGAATTTAGTGCACTGTGGCTTCACTCTGGTGATTTACCTCTGTACACCAGCTTCCCCCTAAAGACTTCCCAGAGTCTTTCCAAACAGGGTAATACTGCTGCTCTCCATTGTGTCCATTTTGCTGTTCTGATGCTTCTCTAAACATTATAAGTGGTAAAAGCTACAATGTCCCATGTAAAAAATGACAGATATCCAGCTCCTATTTCCAGTCTTAGATTTTCTAGTGTTTTGGATACATTTCATGAAGCAAAGGATCCCAAAAAGCAACTTCTATAATGTTTTCCATGAAGGCAGAATGCAATTTTAGGAAGAGAGAATAGAAGGGTCTTCTGAACTAGGTACAAGCTTTTCAAAGTCTCACCAGCACATCAGTTTCTCATGTTTCTTGAGAGCTAGACTTTTGTATACCCACATTCAGAAGGTGGTATATCCCCTGCTGAAATCCATTCCCATCTAGAACATATCAGCTATTTAACAAGGCCTCTTTTATGAAGATGTGTTCAAGCAAAATGTCACGGAAAAACAATTTTCTCCCTGAAAAACAACTGCTTAGCTCAGCCAGCATCGTGTCAGAAATTAAATCAGAGTAACAAAGTGATATATTCAATTAGAAACACAGTGGTGTATGGAGGTCCTGAAAGAGGAAGGGCTAGTGGTAGATTAAGATGTGGTAGGGGCTGAGAGTTTCCAAATGCACTTTTAAAAACCAAAATAATATGTTTAAAACATCAAAAGGGTAATGCAGGTATTCAGACTGGGGAAGAAAATGAGTATATACGAGTCGATACATAGAAATATCTTTCTCATGCACACAGAGCCATTCAGGAATGCACACACCCCCATCTCCCGAGGTGTAAATAACCTTGTAAGCTGTTTAATATATCATTTCTACACCTTTTGTAGCATTCATTTGACACATTACATTTACATTTAGGTCCCAGCTTTATACATCCCCTTGCTTTGATACATCTTTCCCGTTCACGTCCGCGTAGTTAAGCGTGTGCCGAGGAAGGGGCTCTCAGACCTGAAGTCAGTGGGACTGCGCAGAGGTGAAAAGCAAAGTGACGGGAAGCAGATGTTTAAGTTCATCACTATTAGCAAAGCTCCTAAAGTCTAAAGATAAGTGTGTGCTTAAAACCCACTGAGTTCAATAAGATGAAGGCTCAGAGCTGAAGTTAAGCATATGTTTTGGTGAACAGGGATGGTTTGCTGTTGGATGCCACAGCACAAAAATTAAACATATGTAGAGTCTTAGCAGGCTCATAGCCTTCCATTATAAAGTCTTCTGGCAGGATGGATGTGTATTTATTTGTCTTCTTGTAAAGCATCTTTCTTTCATACAAAAACATTTACAAGCTGGAAATACAAAGAAAATAACATTACTCTCATTTTATAATCAAGTGATTATGAGTAAGGGAAAACTGGCTCTGCCCGTTCTGTATTAATTCTCCTTTTCCACTGCTTTGTTATCTTCACCGAGGAGTTCAAGGGTTAAGCCATCCCAACATGCCTCACTCTCAATTTATAAAACAGAAAATCTTCCATAAATCAAAAGTTACAAACAGACTTGGTAATGTCATAACTCTTGCGCCGGCTTTGCCTTTGATTGATTCCTATACATACATTCTGTCTGATTACCATAATGTGTTCTTGTGGGACAATTCAAGCAGGGGAGAAGAAAGGCGCAAGGAAAGAAGTAAATAACAAATGGTCCTGACTCCTCCTCATCGAGAGTGATTTCAGTCCAGTGTTCCATCATATCAACTGGGAAAGAGAGTCTTAGGGTTTAGGCAATCAATTACAGATATGTGTAGAGGCAGACACAATCATTTCACTGATTGTCACCAGTCTAGAGCAGTGACACGGGGAAGTGATCCATCAGTCTATTTCCACTGACAATCAGAGAAAGATGGCAGACACTTGTAGACTAACAGACACCTGGATTGGCTGGCTTAAAGGGTTGAAAAATAGCTGGATTTCAAACATATCTAAACCTTTAAATACCTCCCTTGGAAGATTTCCTACATTCCTAGAAAACACTTAGAGCTATTACAAGAGTCGCTCGTATTACGGTGGGTGGGGAGGAGAGTAAACCTGCTTTCAAGTGCATTAGAGGAGATAGAGTGAAGTGATCACGTTTAAGCCAGGAATATCCAAGTCCTTTCAGATTTGCCACCTTTTATTTTCTTCTGCTTTAATGCTGTGTTTTTAATAGGTAATCTATTTTTTTATGCACCAGAAGGAAAGAACTGAACACGAGCTCATCTGTGATCAGAAATTTTGTGTTAGATTTAGAGAGCATTTGTTCTATTGCTTAATGCTGTTTTTTGCTCAGTATACAGGGAGGGGTTTAATATAAAAAATCACTCTGGACCATCTGAAGCAGGGTGCAAAGCTCAGAGCATGGTCAATCCACCAGCCTGAGAAATCACCTCTTCCAAGAACCTTTATTTACGTTGTCAGAGCCCTACAGAAAAACAACCCACACACTCACTGGATCTTTAGTAGCCAGCCAATTTCAGACTTCATATATTTATTTTTTTTTCTTCTCATATCAAATTTCTTTTAAAATCTGGAGTCAGCAGAGTAAGAGAAACCACACACCAACTGGTTGAAATAGAAAGTGTCCCACAAGCTGTGAAGGGCTGGCTGCAAGCTCATGGACCGGCTGCTGCCAACATCCAAGTGTTAGATGAGTGATGTTTTGGTGCTGTGAACTTCTCGAGCACATCTCTCACCACTCCTCCCCTCACAGCTCTTCACTTGATAATTGAGAGTCAAAAACTCACCACCCGCGGGCAGAGAAACCACGTTGTCCCCTGCAGTGCTCACGCGCGGCCGTGCCTGCGGGGAGTGTGGCGTGGGGCTGTGCACCTCCTGCACCCCTTCCATCTTTACCTTCCTTTGTGATCCTCACCTCCTTACCAAAGCTTTGCTTTCTAAGGAAACACTGATTTCTAAGGATGAACTGTAAAGGGAGGGATGCCATGCTTAGGTTGGGCAAAGGTGACTCTCCCCTGAAGGCACAAGGTAAATTAATGAAGTGAAAATCCTGCCTCATGGCCCAGCAGGTCCTGGGGAGTTGGTGAAACGAGGAGCTCTGCCAAAGCTTGGAGCAAGGTACCACTGGGTGAGGAAGAAGCCTGCCCCCGAGGCAGATGGAGTTGGGTTTTTTATGCTGTACCCCAACAAAGGATGGAATTTTTGCAGCCCAGGGAATGAGGGAGGCTCACAGGCTGCCCAGGCGTGTTTGATCCTCCCACCTCTAAACTTCTGTGGGAGGTGGAAATGCTCCCACAGGGCTTTCATTACAGCAGCCTCTTTCATCTGCCTGATGGGTCGCGGTGGCATCCTGCATTTCCCTTGAGGCTCCCACCCCTAAAATGCCTCTGCTGCTCCCACAGCCTCACACCCGCTCCTCAGGTATGTCCTCCACACCAGGAAAGGGAACCAGTCACCTTCTGGGGGCATCCTCACCCCTCTCCCTGGTGAGACAGGATGTGCCAAGCTCTGTATTTGTGATATTGATTGATGTCCTGAGAGCCATGTATAACTGACTTGATGTTTGAACCTTGATCCTGTCTTCCCAGTCCTCAAGCACTCCAAACACATGAAAGCATCACATTTTGCTATTTTTTCAGGTAAAGAAGGCATGAAAACAATATCTGGGAGCCCCCTTTCTAGGACATCACTGACAAAGTTCTTGGATAACATTAGTCTGACAGCAAAATGTATAAAATAGAATTTATTATTAATTCATAGAGAGTTTTGATATCTTATCTATTGCTCTTGTCTTGTAATGATTTTTAATGTCATCATGGTTTTTAATTTTGCATGAAAGCCATCATTGTCTGTTTCCATTTGTTTGGTAAACCTTGTCTGTTTTATTAAGAAAATCCCAAAGCTTTGGGTGGGTATTTGTGCAACAATAAGAATAAGGAAATGTTAATAGTAATTTGTTTCTATCTCAATGCAACATTAATTTCAGCACCACATTCTGAGGATTTTGTTTTTATAATTTCTCAACCTGGGGAGAAACATACTTAACCATTCCCAAAATCCAGGAATCCAAATGAAGAGTGAAAAATCCTCAGTGTCCTAAGATCTTGTACAAACCTTAACTTACCTTTTATTTACTATGTATGCTACTGCAAGCCAGTATGAACCATAACTCCATTTAGATCCTAATAATCAAATTATCCAAACCTGGGAGAACATGTTTTATAGATTTTGGTCTAAATTTAATACAAAAATGCAGTAGTCCTTGTTTGGAAGAGTTTATTAAGGGTTAGCAAAGAAAAAGCTTTTTCAATAGTCTATAACTCTCTAATGGCCTTTTTCAAATAAAATGGGAAAGAATTTGAAAAGAAACCTATATCAGTGAGCTGCAATTGTAACATTACAGTACAGGTCTATAAATCTTGACATGTTCAGAAGATTGCCTAAACCAGCAATACAATCTGTCCAAACCTCATTGTCTCCACGACCAGCCAGACTCATTTTAAGAAATGTATGTGGTCTTCAACCTAATTTTATCACCTTCATTTGTAAACTAGTCAATCAATCAAAGCATCCTGTGAGTCTAAATAGAAAAAGGAGTGCATTTTCATGCATTTCCAGACAGCGCAGTCAAAAATTAATCTCCACTTGATCAGACATTCCTTGCCCTCATCTCAATAGACCATCATTAGGGTCAGCAATGTATATTAAAAATAGAGTTGCAGCGAACTGTTCGCCAGGGATTCTTTGCAAGCTACCTGCTGCCAGATCAGTGTGCTCATGGCTCCCTAGGAGCCTGCAAGAGAAGGCTGGGTTCATCCAGGAAAGAGAAGCCTAAAAATAATGTTAAAAATGGGGAAAGGAAAATTGTCACCAAAATCAGATGCTTCATCAGCTGTTTCTTGCACTCTGAGCCCAGGGGGATAACAGCTTGGTGAAATGTGACGTGGGATCCCAGATGAGACCTCATTATGGACTATCTATAGATGTTATTCTTACACATTTTCCTACTTCTGTATGTATTTACTGAGTGTGAGGTGAGACTGAGGCTGGGCAGGTCTGTGTTGGGGAGACAGGCAGTGGGCATGCGCTGTGCCCCAAAGCCATAATTCCTACTTTTCCATCCTGGAGTTTATGGCCTCTGTTACTGGGCACCTTGGGTGCCCTGCTGTCCTGTGGATACAGCAAAGTATATTGGGACTGACCCCTCCTCTTCCTCACAGCTGCTTTTCTCACCTCAGGCAACAATGAGAAACCAGTAAACTGCTGTAATGGGTCTGTGGTGAGTTCCTGTTGGTGCTCGAGTGCCGTAGAAACGGCAAAGCCACCAGCTGCTGGTGGGCAGCCGCGGCTGAGCAGCCTGCCTGTGCCCTGGGACCCTGCTCTGGCTGAGCGGGCGCTGGGGGCTCTTCAGGGTGACACAAGCATAAGCAGCTCCAAGACTGCTCGAGCTGTGCCAGTGGCTGAGCTGTGCTGGGGAAGGTGGGCAGACAGTGGCTGGGCAGTGTCTGAGGATGCAGCATCGTTTTTCCACGTCTTTATTTTGTTCTGGAGCATCAGAAGAATTCCAGAGTGAGAGACATGGTGCCTGAAGTCCTCTTCTCACCTTTCAAACCTGCTTTTCTCTGGCTGCCTGCCCCTGCAGCTGCCACCTCACTGGGCAAAACAGCCTTTTCAGGATATCTAGCAAAGGCAGCATGTGGCAGAAGGAGTTGGAAGCCAGTCCAAGCAAAAGAACATGGAAAGCAGGTGGAGCTGCCAGTCTCATGTTCTTAAAAGTGAAGCTGAAAGGGTTTGTTGAACTGAAGTCCAAATTTCTGAGAGGGAGCTGACTACAGCAGCAGTTATCACTTCCTCTAATGAGGAAGAGTTGTTTTCTTGCTCTAGGAAAATGCCTCAGTTCCATGTCAGTTGTTTGCTTTTTGTTTGTTTCTAATAATTAATTTCTAATTCCCCTTTTAGGAAACACACACACAGAGACCTTGCTCCTCCTAACACAGACTCAAGGAGATTCACTGGCAAACACCAGCCCCTCGACTCTGCATCTTTGTGCTTGGTGAAGTGTGGCTGAATGAACCTGTTGTATAAGGCTGGTGGGAAACAGTTGTGTACCTACAAGTTGTCTCCTCCATTATTCATGCTGTGCTTTTGGCTATAGGAGAGGTCATTTGGATCTTTTACACCCAAAAAGGAAGAAAACAGATTTAATATTTTCAGCTGATAGATACAGTCCTGACAGGCCATCATCAGAATTTGTACCAGGATGCTGTGGTGCCCTACACAGAGGGGATGCAGCTGGGCTGATGTGCTGTCTACCAACCATCAGTAATTCAAGAGCAGAAAGTGAGGTTTCCTTGTATTGTTCATAACTGATAGGTCTGTTCATGAAATAAATATTGGGAGCAGAAAAGAAACACAGACACCAAATAGTGAAGACATTTATATTTGCACTTAAATGTCTAGAGGAAAGTATTCAAGGACACTTAATCTTTAAATAAAATTAGTCCAGTAACCACAGCAAGGTCAGGGAGAAACTGAGTTACAAGCTATTTATAAAACAACATAGAAGATAAAACAAAAGAACATTTACCCTGGCTGATGAGCCTTCTGAGATGTTTATACATCTGACCAGAACAGGTCAGGACCTACCTTCAGGATGACAAGAGAAAGTGGTTTCTGCTCCCACGACACCCTTCCCTTCTGTGCAGTGTGTCCCATTACGGCAGCGTGGCTGCAGGGTCAGGTCGCTTCGCTCCTGTTCAGGTACTTGATTCCCACTGAACACAGGAGTTTGGACACACCTGTAAATTTGTCCTGAAGGGCACAATCCAGGTCCTGGTGCTGCTGGTCCTCAGGTGGAGCACAAAGTAAGGCCAGATGAAAGCCGGGCTGGATCCAGCCATCTAATGAGATCAGGCTGCAGGCAGCTCACAGAATTGATGTTTTATACTTGAATTTTTCTTGGAAAATGCAAGAGGATTTCAGGGAATCTCTAATATCCTTCTCTGCTCATACTTGCAAGGAGAAATAAGTTTATATTCAAGTGGCTCTGCCCCAACCTGCAAAACCTTGTTAACTGACTGAGGAACACTTGTCCTGAAGATTTTTACTTCTTTAATTGAAGGTAGAGCCCAGAGGACATTAGTCATTTGGGAACAGGGCCCTGAGCTTCTGGTGGGTGCCTCAGCGCAGTGACAACTATTTGCTGGATTAAGTGGTGGATTCAGGGGGTGTTTTAGATTGATGATTATGTGATTCTTGGCCATCTGCTTCTTGTTTGCTGGTGCAGGTGACAACCTTTGCAGAATGTGATGAGACGAGGGAGCACATACACCATGTAGGGCCCTATTCCCCCCCTTACACCTGTGTAGATCCAGAGGGGGGGGTTGTTTTGTTTTGGTTTGGTTTGGTTTTTTAATGGGTATTTCTGATTTACATCACCCTTCATGAGCTCCTTAGTGGCTGCAAAGGTTAAGCAGGAGAGATGGTTTCACATGCAGCAGCATGGTGAGGTGGTGGTGGTCCACCCACATCTGCTGCGTGGATCAAGGAGGAGCTGCTTTGGGAGGCTGTGGTAGAGACCCTGATGTGGAGACCCTGAATGGAAGACCTCCCAAAAGCTTGGGGTTTCAGGTGAAATGGATCCAACACTTCTCAGGGTTATTAGTCCATAGTCCCTGACCATCAGGCTTTGCAAGAACAAAAGGTTTTTGCTCTTCTATATCTACATCAAATTTCCAAGGAATATGCAGAGACTTTAGAGCTGATTCCTCCTTTTTTCAAGTCTTTTTTCCACAAGGGGTCATTGCAGAGCAGAGCAAGGATGACTTCAAAAACTAGGTGATTTTGTTCCTTTTCTGAACTCTAGTAGACACTTAAATGCAATTATTTTAACTAGATTTGTTAACAGTATTAGTTTGTAGCTGAAAAATACCATAATGCTTTAATAATTATTATTATTTGGTTGGTGTTCATGTCAATTACATTAAAACTGAGCAATGTTTTAGTATAACCTTATTTCTTTCAAAAAAATTATAACATAAAGAGCCAGTTGAATAAGGGAAAATATGGAGATTTGCCTCTGTGTATAAATGAAGTGTTTAAAAACAGATTTCTGTGTGGTAGTTATGATAAAAGGAGAAGACTGAAGAGGAGATGTTTCTGAACTGAAAATTAAATTCAGCCATACAACATCTAAAAAATATCAGAAACAATTGTCAGCCATCAAATGACTGTTGACTCCCAGATAACTGCCTGATCTTATGTTTCTTTTTTCTTTTGTTTGGCAAATAAAGCCTTTCCAATAATTTAGGCAAATGGCATGATAAATACAAATAGATGATCTTATTCAGCTTAAAAATAAAAACATGTTTTATCATATGTAACTTAAAAAGTAATCATATAATGAATGGCTGAAAAACAGAGAGAAAGATTGCCAGAGATTAAGATTAAGCCCTGCAGAAGAGAATGTTCTAACTAGAAATTGGTTTAATTAATAGCACATTTTACATAATGATTACAGTGTAATTGCGCTGACTAGCAGAGTGTCATTAAATATATCCATGCTCCTTTACAACACCCTAAGGCTAAAAATAATGAGTTACATTGAAAATCACTATGCAACAGGTTCATAAATAACATTTAAGCCTATACAAGGCGAATACTTATAAATAATAAATATTTGCCTTTTGTAATTGAAGAAAAAATGACAGCCTTCTTTTTCTACTACCCTGTAGATTGTCATGTTATAATGCTGAAAAGATTTTTTCCCCTTGCGTTCTCTAGCAAGTGTTGAATAATTTATTCAAATGCTAATATTCCACATAGTCTGACTTTGAGGAACAAATATTCCTACATAAAGAATAAATGCCAAGTTGCTTATTACCAGCTTGGTTTTACTTTGCATCGTGCAGTCCCCAAAAAACTATCACAGTCTATTACACATGTCAAATGAAGTCAGTGGCCAGGTTTTCTTCCAGAATAGCTACATTCTTTTTTATTTAAAAATTACCCCTTCTCCCAAAATGTTCATCATGCTCAGAGCTGTTATGTAGCAACAGCTGCTCCTCAGCTCCAAAAAGGACGACATCATAAACCTGATAACTTTTTAATCTGTAGGTTTTCTCTGGTGAATCAGGAGTATCTAATAAAACCAGGTTTGATTTCATATTAGCGCTACACTGACATTTGAAAGACCCCCAAATGGTTCGAATATAGCTGCCTTACCAAATGCAACAACCTCTCCAATGTCAAAATAAAGCAACACACAGACACCTCTGCTCAGGAGATGGAAATGTTCTAGAGTGCTTCAACCTTGCAGCGGGTTTTAGCTCCCACCAGCACTGGGGCCATGCCAATGAAGGACATGGTGGCATCAAAAGGTGGGACTGGTTGGGTGTCTTCTTCTCCAGTGGTAGAGGTGGGGTGATAACTCGGGTACTAGGGGAAAGGGAGAAGTGCAGTGCTGCTTAAATATTTATCTTTGAGCCTAGAGGTTTTCCATGCCCTGTGTATGATCTTCCTGACCCACAGAGCTGAATCTTGGTCTCAGGTGAATTGATAATTGTAACAAAAATGAAGGAATTTCACCTGGGTGAAACCTAAGTGCACCAGAGGCTGAACACTGGCACCACAACTCTTGGGGCACTCAGGTGACATTGATATGTGTGCAGCAGTGTCAGCTTTGTAATGATAATGAGATATTTGCTGATGTTCTCATGCTTCTTGTTATAGGAGTAGGATTGTAATATTGTAGTATTAGAAACAGAAACTTTATATTGCCTGAGCAATAATGAAACAAGGTGAGCACCTACAGTGGAAAAAAGGAGTTTGGTACCAGGAAGAAAATATGGTAAAACATTCTCAGGATGAGGGTAGAACGAAAGACCTGATAATGCATGGAAAGGACTCTCTATTTTGGGGATGGTACAAAATCCAATTGTTCTGACTCATTTATGCATATTTTTCTCTTATCACCAAAATGAACACAGGCAACATTTTCTTGTCCTAGTCAAGCAGACTTTTTTTTCCCCATTTATGGAAGCAGGAGTAATACACCTTTCTACCCACAGGAAAATGACCCCTTTTATTGTTATCTAAACCACTGCACAGCAGAAGATGAAACCCTACATATATCTGGAGTGTTTGGTGAAGCAAACCAAGTGTTAATCATAATGGAATTTGCACGGTGGCAGGGTAGATCATCAGGAGCATATCCTGGTTTTCTGTCTCAATCTAAAGAGAAAACTACATTTGCATTATTGTTTCCCTCCCTGCAACATCACTAAAACTTTTCCTTTATTTCTAATAATTTTTACAGCTTACAACACCCCACTGGGGGGATCTCCAGAGCCCACTTCACTTCCCAGAAAGTGCAGGCAAAGGCGGGAATGGACTGCCAATGGGAATCTGGACTGAGGTAGCTAGAGAGCAACTACTCCTTACATATCACACCAGAAATGCCTTTGTCAACATGAATCAACCCTGCTGATGGCTGTGGGAGGTAAGAAATATTGCATATTTCCCCTTTTATCATTAAGGGACTGACAGAAATTTAGCTTAGATGACTGGTATTGCATCACACAAGTCAGAAGTGGAGGGGAAAAAAGAATCCAGGGGTTCTTAGCCCTCAGCTTTGCTTAGTTTTCTAATACAATAGTGGACTTCTGAAAACTTTGGTATATCCAACCGTTGCATCTGGGAATCTCCTGCCATTCCTGTGTGCATAGTATTATCATGCCAACTTTTGCAATTTTATTGAAGAAAATAATCTCAGAAATAATCATTTTCTTGCCTTTCCAAAATACCTTCAGCATCTGTAGACATGCCTACCTGAGAGCCTGGTTTTACCCCAAGGAAATAACTACTGGCCTTGCTGACTGCAAGCAAAATTCTAGAAAGCAATTTTTAAAGGCTAGCACTTTTTAATTGTTCCTTCTCTCTTTATTCTTAATGCTGGAGCTAATAACAATAGCAATAGGCTGAAATTCTTCTCTTTATGGTAAAATGAACACCCTGTGTCTGCCTGTGGTTCTCTGTGCTCCCCAGGCTGTTTGTGCCCTGCACTGTCCCCAGGGCACACAGCCTTTCCAGGGGGTTGACCATTGTCTCCTCCCCTGGTAAGTGCTGTCTGTGGGAGCTCCATAGAGGCAACATGGGCTCCTGGAGATCCTGGAGTGAGCCCTGCCTTGAGCTGGGTAGATGGTGTGGCACAGCATAGTGCTGAGACAAACCAGGCTGAATCAATGAGCAGTTAAGCTGCTTTTGCTCAGGTTCAAGCTCTTTAGCTTGGGAAGACAGGTCAGGTCCAGCATAAGGGCCTACCACACAGCCTGCAGTCCAGCACTGACGTTGCTTAAGTGTTTCTGCACCACACTGGTGATTCTGCATGTGCTCATCTGAAAGCACCCAGCTTGTTCACCTGCCCCAAATCTGCTCCCACTCACACAGGGCTGGCTGGCTTGTGGTTGAGCTGCACCTCCCCACATCATTTCTACTTTATTGTTGGGGACACTAGTTGCTTCCACTTGTACATCTTAGCAGGGGTGTCCCTCCCACAGACTTCTCATTTCTGGCTCAACTCTCTTATCCTCTCTGTGAGGATTAAGAATAATTAATAAAACCTATTAAAACTTACCTCCTGGCAGGATGCCTGTCTATGTCCCATCAGTCAGTTGTGGTGCTACAGCCACCAGCACAGCCCTGAGTGCACCTTGTGGCAGATCTTTTCTGCCTGGGGTCTGTGCACCAGGGTGGGTGTTTCACTGGCTTGCAGAGCACGCACAGGCTGGTGGAGCCCGGCGCTGTCAGGGAGCTGTGCGGTCAGGGCTGTGTCCACAATAATCGCTGCCTTTTCACTGCTCTCATGAACAGGTTGAACAGTATTTTTCACATTAAAATGCTCCAAAACACAAGTAGATCAGGAATTACTTACCCTGGACCTTGGAGGGGGTTGCAGCATTTTGTAAAGAGCACCTAAATATGTTTTTTTTTTAAAATAAATAGGTTGTCCCTTAATTCTCTTTTAATACCTTAATTTAGCCTAATAATTTTAAAGATCATGCCTCACATAGGAAATACAATGCATTAGTGTTTATTTAGATCCTGATTCAGAGCCAGTTGATACTGGAAATCCTACAAAGGCATCTCTTTTTATTGTTATTACAGAAAAAAACAGGGTTGCTTTTTGCCACAAAAAAAGGGAATAAAACCCCAGCAGATTTGAAAAAGCTTAAATTTGCTTAGCTGAAGTTAAGACACAATACTTCTGCAAAAGTACAAAAGGGCAGAATTTGATCCAAGAAGAAAGGTTAAGAAAGATTAAGAAAGAATGTCTTCCCCTGTTTATTCACTTCTACTGGGCAATAATATAATTTTCAGTCTCACGTCTCTATTTCAGACCACATATGGCAGTAATATTGGATCCTCACCATCGCAGCTTAACCATGACTAAACAGGTTGATGAATGTCATGCATCTTATCATCATACATGCATATTTTTAAATATAATTCACTTTTGATCTGCACCCTTGTGCAGTGGTGAATGAAAACAGTTAAGATTTCTTCCACTGTCTGCCTTTAAACGTATTAAACAGCCCTGCTGTCAATAGATTATATTCTTGTACAATGATAATAGCCCCAAAAACTAAGAGGCCTTGTCAGGAATTGCAGTTGTCACAGTTTGATGCAAATGATTTTACTTGGTGTTCATCTGCTGCACAATCATCTCATAATCTGGATATACATCACAGCATGACATGTAAATTTCCTGCTACTCTGCTTTCATTTCCAGAGGCAGCAATCAAATGAAAACCATTCAACCTCACCAAAATGTATAAATAATTTTCATTCAAACATATTAACAGTCAAAATATGAGAATTTATCACAGAGCACTATGCCTTTTAAGAAGCAATAAAGACTTTACTTTTTAAGCATATTTCTACTTAGAAAAGTAATATGAACAGTAACTTGCAATTTTAAAAGAGGATTTAAAAGTCCACACATAACACCTAATCTTCAAACTTAAGTGTGCTGCTTTGCTACACATACTGCTTGGAAAAAAAAAAGCCTAGAAAAGGATTGGGAAAAAGGGGAACACAACTTGTTTCCAAGGGATACTATTCAGATAACGACTTTCTCCTCAGATTTGTCCCATAAAATAAATATGAGCATTCACATGCAAAGAACAGCAAATACAATACTGTGTCAGAGAATCTCATCATACAGTAATTAAGATTTCATTTATTTTACTTCTTCATTTCCATTCATACTCTAGGTTAGATTTTAATTTAGTTGAGTTGAAGGATTTTTTTTTCTGTTGACCACGATTGATTTTTAAAGGGAGGTTACAAGCAGGAGGACCCCCAAACAGACCTCGTTTAAAACACATCCTATGAAATTCAAAAATACCAAACAACATCATTGTGAACTCCAGGTCCACCTGTGCCAGCTCTCAGTTATCTCCTTTCTGATGAAAGTAACAACAGAAGAAGGAAAATATTTGCCCCACATGCCTGGCTGTGAAGGTGAGTGGGAAATGCAAGTCTGGCAGCGTTTTCCAGCCCGTGGGTCTGTCTGGGTGGAGGCTGACCCTGCCGTGGAGGTTTGGACTCAGTCCTTTGGGAAACGGGGGCTGAGCAGGCTCTTGGCTGGCTCCTCCATGGCTTCATCCTGCTGGTGCTGGAGGGAAAACCTCCACCAACTCCAGCACTGCAGGACTGGCCGTTTGCTGTGACCCCAGCAGGGAGCTGGTGATCACTGGCTCATACAGGACCCAGAGCTACAGCGCTTTGCCCGGCGTGGCGCACAGCACCCCCTTACCACCCTGCAGTTGAGACATCACCAGGGCAAAGCCCAGAGGGCATCTTGTATTGAGTAGCAGTAAAGTCAGCCTGCAGGCATTTCAGAAATGAACCAGGTTTGTTTGTAGCAGCAGATTTGCCCCAAAGCTACACTTCCTCCTCACTGTTCCACCCAAATCCATTCACTCCGGGGAATTGCGGAGGTCCCTGGAGCCAGACACTTGCCAAACCATGAGGGGAACAATCCTCTGCACAGGCAGGGAATGCAGGAACAAAGGACGGTTTGCTGTTCTTATTAATGGTGGTGCTGAAAAAAATTACTGCCTCTCTATAAATTGGGTGCTTTTTTTTTGATAAACAAGTAAAAACTGCTAAGATGACAGTTTTTCCCATTTTTCCAGTAAGTGTGTCTGAGGAAGTAGAAGTGCAATAACCTGGGGTACAGCAGGCTCAGCCATTTGAAATAAAACTTTGCAGTACTAATGTTTTTGTAACTGCTTTCATATTGTAATGATATTTTTCCAAGCACTGGTTTTATTTGATCTTAAATACCTTTTTGGGAAAGTCCAGTGAGCTGACTCTAATAAAATCATGCTATTGAAAAAAGGTTTAAGTGGAATGTTCAGAATAAATTACAAAACTGCATGCAAGAATACCAGCTAGTGCTGCAATAAAAATCTGGAAATGAGGATTCTTGCAATATATTTTAAAGAAGTAGTATACTTTTTTTTTTGTTCATTTTTTTCACAGAATGTTTCATAATAGAAAGCCTTTGCAACGTGAAAGGGAGTGAATGAATAACGAATGAATAAACTGCCAAAGAAATTGCATTTAAAAAAAAACACCTTGATTTTTTTTTTTCCTAGAGAATGTATTTCATATCATTTTCAATAACTTTTGGAAGATAATAGGAAAAGTAATTCTGTTCCATTTTGCTGTGCCAAAATATCTAAATGACATCGTACTTAGACTGTCAGCTTTCACACACACACACAGACACGCACACATGTGTTCAGACCCTCTGTATCAGGAGCTGATAACCAGAAAATGACATAGTTGGGGTTTTTCCATGCTCTGGAAAACCCTGAAGAGTCCATAGTAAGGGGCTTCCAGAATCTAACCCAAATTTTTCACAGATTTCCTCTCTTCTATAGATCAGACAGTCAAATTCCTGTGACTGAATCCAGCTCTAGGAGAACAGCAGGTACTCACCTCCAGACAAGTATCATTTCTCTTTCTGTCTGTCTTCTGCCAGGAATCACCAGAGGACTAGGGAAGGCTTTCCCAGTTGTGTTTGGAATTGCTTAGCCTGAACTACCTCACGGTGAGGTGGGTCACTCAGTGCCATAGATGGTGCTTTGGACCTTGCTGGAGGAGCAAAGGACATGACCAAATATTGATGAACTTGGGGACTCACCTACAGAACACTACAAACATCCCCTCAGGTGCTCACCCTCTTGCTGGATTTGTGTGAAGGTTTGCCAGGGTCACCTACATGCCATGTTTGTTCACCCAGCACATGAGCTGCTCTGCTTTAGCTGCACTGACTTTGCAGCAGTCCCAGAGGCAGGGGGAGGACATCTCTGCAGTCATGGCCAGCTCTTCAGCCTGGGGGTGGTATCCTGCAAGACAGCTCATCCGGCCTAGCTGCTGCCCTGATTGAGTGGAGGTGTCAACTGTAGCAGCAAGCTTTAAAGAGGGTTTTGATGGAGGACAGTGTTGCAGGTGACAGTATGACAGGCTGCAAGGAGGGATGTATGCTTAAATATTAATCCACAGCAGCTATAATGCCAGCCCTGATCTGTTCCTTTCCTTTTTAAGAACTTAACATGAACAAGTAACTTGTTCCCTTGTCATACTGTTCCTCCGTTTAAACTCTCTGTTGGGTCCATGTAAAGGATGCCAAATGATGAAGAAGGGAAAAGCTAAGCAAAGGAACCCAAATTAACGACCCTTAGCTGAATCAAAATCAACTTCTTTATATGCCACCTCTCCTCCACAGCAGAGAAGATGATGCTGTCAGTCATCATCTGGAAGTCCCTCCTGTCTATAGTTCCATGCACTGTGAGGAGCAAGAATGCATGGCCACTTACTCAGCTCTGGTGACTTGTGACTTCTAGCCTGTCCATTGGTCCATTCTTGAGACAGAAACCTGAAAATATCTTCTCAATATGTCTTAATCACAACTTAATCTGAAGCCTGTTCAAAGCTGGTGGTCTTCAGCTTTAAATTTAGAACTTCTTTATTCTTGCTGGCCTTGTGCAGCTTGCTCACACGTCTCCCAGCAAAGAATATTTCAGACCAAGATTCCTTCCTCTGCCTTGCAGGAACAGGTCTACATACTTCCAGTGCATTCCTCAACCTGGACATCCAACACTTTGCTCCCCACCTCTGCAACCTTCCTGAACAGGCTCTTACACGAGTGCAGTCTTCTCTAAAATCATGCCCCTTGCTATACTGACGTAAAAATTTAACTAGAACCTTGATGTGATTACCTGGCCAGTTAGCTGCATGCTGGCAGGGCGTAATGGTTAATGGGACAAGACTAGAGAGAAGGATTAAGCAGACATGGAGCAGAAGTCTTGAGTGGGAAGTGAAAGCAGAAAGATGCAAACGATGAACTCAGGATACTGTAGGACACACTACAACTGACGCTACAAATAAGTCTATCAGAGTGAATGTTTATCTATTTTAGGGTTTTGGCTGCCTCCTCATTGCAGAGTAGTTTGGTCAGAACCATATTAAATCCAAAATCAGAACTCCAACATTGTGAGAAAGCGTGGATTCAAACAGGGGCCAGCAGTCCTGGTTGGGCTAAGAGTTTGATGTGAGCAATAAGTACTGACACTGCAAAAAACGTGTGAAATGCTTCTTGGTTTGTGCAGTGTCACCACCAGCCTGGCATCAGCATTCATGATCATCCCAATTAACGTCTCTGTATGGATTTACTGACCATGGATAGCTAGACAGAAGTGTCACAGGTGACCATAACAAGAGTACTGCATTCTGTTCCCACACTCCTGCTCTTTGTTTCCTTATATTTCGAGTTGGGTTGGTTTTTTGTGGCAAAGTGATAATTTTTTAATTGTATCTGCCTACTCCAAGAGGAAGCAGAGCATACAAATATAACAATCATGCCAGCTAAAGACATAACTGTAGTAACCAAAATTTGACATTACCAGGTTTAGTGCTAGTTTATGTTGAGACATGTCAGATCTGAATTTCAGAGAGGCTGAATTTGAGGCTGAAGCCCATGAATCCAGACCTGACCTCCACTGTGGCTGATTTTTCTAAGTCAGTTAATTCTTCCCTTACTTTGTCCAAAAAAATGAACAATATTTATATCCTTAGCTCATCAAAGAACTCTAGAGACTGATTTATAAAATGGACATCAAGCATTTTAACAAAATAATTACTAAGAATTATTTGAGAGTTGATAAACACCATGCAGCTGCTGGGCTCTGGCTAAAGCATCCTCAGTGGGGTTTTTTGTAGGTTTTGCTGGAGTTACTGGCATTTTCTTGTATTAGGGTTCAAAAAGATGTGACAAAGGCAGGCAACAATTGTCATCAGCCTCGTCTCTGTTGCTGGTGTTCACTGTGCTGCTTCCAAAAACCACAAAAACAAGAAAAAAACCCAACAAAACAATTCCTGTTGTTTTCTTCTTTCCAATTTCTACCTTTCACAGCAAATGGGTCATCCAGAGAAGTATCCCTTTTGTACTAGCAAGTGCTGGTAAGAGCAATGTTTGCTCAGACCATACACAGACCCACAAAAGGAGAACCTATCTATTGTAATGTAAATTAGCCAGATAGTGATTTAGGCAACAAACCTGAAACCCCTAAAGATTTCAGGTCAAATGCTCTTCTACTTCTAAAATTCGGTGTAATCTAGATTTATACAGGTGTCACTGAGATCCTGACTGGCATTTCTGATCTACCAGACAAGGGAAATTACCCGTCTTATCGAGATAAATGGCCCTGATGTGGTCAGCATCAGACAGAGATGTCGCTACTGAGAATGAAGGCAGTGGATGGGGAAACACCAGTCAAAGGAGCATAGATCTCTTGGGCTACCAGAACTGGAGAGGCAGGAGGGGAAAAACAGTGTTTGGCTTAACAAAGAGCCCTCTCATTTCTGGTACCAGGGCATGTGCCACTGATGAGGCTGAGGGAAAAGGAAGAAGGTGGAGATTTTCAAAAGTTAGTGAAGTCCTGTGGGGATAAAAGCCATTTGGGGTCCATGGAGAATCCTTCAAGTGTTTTTGAGGCACACAAAATTATGATCCAAGCAATTGCATCCAATTGTGATTCCTCTGTCACCTAACCTTGGTGCCTAGGATGTCTAAAACCTGAAGGCATTTCTGTTTCTCTAGGAATTTACAGGACTGACTGCTTCTGTGTGGAGATGGAGGCTCTAACCCCCCGAGACACTGATCACACCTCTTGCACTATGCAGGTAACTAGAGGACCTAAGGCAGGGCAAGGCACTAAAGTATGACATGCTGTGATGTGAACTGTATGATGCCTTTGTAGGTTTGTCTCTGAACCTTCTGGCTTTGTCTATTCAAATTCTGAAGAGAAAAAATGGCAAGGTGAGCTCCATCTGGAGTGGTGGAGCCTGGTCAAAGCAGGACTCTTCAAAGAGCCAGCAGAGTAGTCTGGAAAGAAATGGGACCGGGTGTCTGGGAGAGTGATTTACCAGATCCTCCTTGAGGTTTCAGTTACTGCTGCTCCTAATCCCACCCCCCAGGATGATGTCTGAAGCTCTTTACCCCATAGTGAAGTGCTTTGAATTTCTACCAAGGCATGAATCCCAGTTGGCATGCATTTGCTTGGAGGGAGACGGGAGGGAACAGGCATTTGAAATACTGCACTTTGAAGCTTGGATGGAAAAGTTCCACAAAGAAAACCGCTGAGTGCCAAGAGAAGAAGCAATTTTCTTTATGGAGCAGCCTTGCAATGTCCAATTCTAACTCACACTTTTTATGGGGAATAAATACATACTCCACAAATTTTAATGACCACTCATATTTTTATTTCAGTAGCTTAAATATTTTTCTTTCAATCCTAGGAGGGGAAAGGGGCGGCGCATTTCATACTGCTATCCCCCAGATTTTCTATTGTCTGATCTGGGGACTCCAAGAAGATTTTGCTGCATTACAAGCTGGAAACACCAAGGAGCCCAGAGCAGTTCTCCTGAAGACCAGTACAGTTTGTTGCCTTCTGCCCAATTAATCCAGCAATCAGATGAAGGTGAGCAGGATCTTGCATCCATACAGAACCATTGTTGACTTGAGTGGGATCCCTCAGCTGTGCCAGCCTTCACCACATCATTTCATTTGCAGCATGAGGCTCCTCAGGCAAAGTG